>DWEI01003124.1:0-13238 GCA_018245875.1 Mysoria ambigua | reverse complement strand
GTATACATTACATCATACCAAGTTGTGGTACTACAGCCTCAGCCCTTCTGATTCTGAGAGCAGATTTATATCCAACACTTCACACACCTTAGAGAACATTTTTTTAGGAACTCCAAGGTGTGTAGGTTTCCTCACGATGTTTTCCTTCACAGTAATTGCAAATGATATTTAAATTTAAAACACATATTTTTTAGAGGTGCGTGCCAAGGATTGAACCCGGTCTCCCGAAGTGAGAGGTCGAATTTCAAACCATTCACACTCCATATATTTCCTAAGACCCACAGTAGGTTAACATACATTCGCCTACTCTACATCTACTCATACATGTGGCAACCAGTTCTCGTAAGTCTTGTCCACACATTCTCAAAATTAGTGTTTTTGGACTACAAGCTTCATTAATCGTGTAAGATCCAAAAAGTGATGCATTGGATACCAAGCGGGGTACAGCAACGTGCGGCCAGCCTAGTCTACCGGCACCAGCGGCCAACACCAAACTGCACTCGCCGACGGACCGCACCTACAGAGCACGCAGGCGGCAGGCGGCGGAGGTAGGAGTCACCCGTTACCCGGCACTCACCCATAGATCGCGTCCTTGTCGCGCTTGTGCACGAGCGGCTCGCCGGGCAGCGCGTGCGCGGGCGCCGCGGGCGGCGGGTAGTGCACGGGCGGCAGGTGCGGGTGCGACAGCCGGTGCTCGTGGTACATCGCGCCGCCCTCCATGTAGCCCCCGCCGTGGAGGCTCTCGTCGTACTGGAAACAACCGCAGCGGTCCGTTTAGTCGGGTGTCGCGGCGGCGCGGCGGGCCGCGGCCGCGTGCGCTCGTGGATGGCACGGTAGTGGATAAATGTAAATAGGTATCGCTATACGAAACCGATGGAAAAGCTTGTGTAATTTGAGCAATGTTGATATTCGATTACTACGGATAAGTTGTATTTATGCGCACATACAAGAATCCTGTAAAGACGCGTACCTAAGACAATTACCAACCTTAATAAATTGTTGTAGATGCTCATTGCCTAACCCCTAATGGATTCTAGCGTGACGATCTAATAATTAACTGATTCTAATTACGATTTCCTTACAACTGTTTCTTGTCTGTACCATTAAAGGATTAAAAAAAACAACGCAGTTGATGTACGATTTAACACGGACTGGTCATCTTCGAACGCAATATAAATATAAAATCAGATAACGGCGAATAAAACAGATAACCTTATCTGCTCGATCTGCCTCGTAATAAACTGGGTGCATTTAATTTTCAATAAATTGCATCGCAATTACAGCGAGGTGAATTAAAACGTCAGGTACATGCAATCGCAAGGAACAGATACATAAGAGAAACTAACGATACATCACTACGCCTTTTAGATAAGGCGTTTTTTTTTCTGTAAAACGAAGGGCGAAAACATTATCAGTTAACGAATGAAAAGTAAAATAAAATAATTATAAAAAAAAACTGGAAAAAATACTCCAAGGCATACCACTCACGCGATATAAAAGACGTCGGCCGTATTCTGGTGATTACAATTAAAGTAATGAAAAAAAAACCGCCCAACGACTATTCCGATGAATATTCATTAAAAATAGCCAAGTCATTGTATGATAGCTATCTTCCATCTTTGCCCATCAATTAAGTGGCTGGAGCTTTTAAAATATATTCCCGGGCTTTTAAGGAACTGGCCGGGTTGAAAGGTGCGAGTGGCCGAGCTTTGTTTCGACGGCAATTAGCCCTAATGTATGCGAGAAATGCATTTTTATTTAGATGTTTTGAACGTTAATCGACTCTATGTAGAGATTTTAAGTGTTCACTCTTTCATCTACCGCTCTATACTAATTTCGAACACCTCTGGTCTTATTTAATTTTGAACATTTTTGAACATACCGACATTTTGTTTGTTACCTATATGTATGCACCTACGGGTAACCTTCTGGACGTTGTTAGAGAAACATTCAGGATATTTTGTTCATTATGTCTTCACTAAATGATTGACGCATTCGTATTTTACAAAATATTAACAAGCCCTTTAGGAATTTAGCAAATATAAAAAAATCAAATCCCAAATCGGAATTTAAGAAATTTGTACTTTATTTTTAGATTCAATTTTTTTTAAATAACCATATCTTTTAAATAACTAGCCTGACTGCTGATCGCAAGTTCTTGGATTCAAAACCCGGCACGGGTGCTATTGTATTTTTTCTAATTACATTTTTTGGCAGTGGCAGTGGCAGAAAACAATATAAATGTCTCCTGTAATTATTATATTCAGCAGAGCGATCCCACCAGAGAGCACGGCGCCTGGGGTGGGCCTCGCGCCCACCAGCGCCGGCACCGGGTACCCTGCACTTCAAACTCCACTCATTCTTATCGATTTTTGTACTCGTACAGTTATTAGCGTTCCACTTGCGGTCCACCTCTGACTCCACCGAACGTTATTACCTAATTGTGCATTGTCAATGTTAACTGTATGAATAATGCATCAGTTATCTGCCATTGTTAGTTTTAACTTGAACAATCAACAAAACTTTACGGTTATTTATTTATCTTCGCGTTGGCTGTGACTCAGTTCCGAGAGAATGATCTCTGTCGTAGTGAACATGTACACGACGTTACCCAGATATACAATTTACGTTCATCCTTGTATTATCGTTATTTCAATATTATATTATCGAGTTAAATAGGGTTAATTGGCGCAGTATATGTCAGTGGAGTGACACTAACATCGCACGGTAAATCTATAACGGTGGAGTGTGAAAAACAATTATACAGGTTGTAAATAAATTGTGATCGACGCGCGCGATAAGGACGTCAGCGCGACTGCTGGTGTGTTTGATATGTCTTGTCTCAACCCTGACGCGCGCAGTCGAGAGGAGGGCGCCCGTTTGTGTGATGATGGACAGGGACTGAAATGTCACATGCTGGACAGTTTAATAAATAATCGCTAAAGTTCAATATGCATTTGCGGGCATTAATATATGTAATAAAATTAAAGACGATTTATATGTATGTATGTAATTATAAATTATATATTATCGTATTAAAAAAATTCCATTCACATAGTATTATTGATAGCGTATCTGTGAAAAGTTGTGCAATGATATCATTAAATAATTGTTTATAAATACATTTCATTATTTACAGTTACATATTATTATGCTAATATATATTTCATAAAAATTTCACGGGTCAGCCGGAGCGCGTTATCCGCGCCATTGTTATTGTAAGATTACACATAATTTACGCTAAACTGAACGTTTACGGTTTTAATTAAGATATTTTAACTGTGAAAGATAAAATTACAATTTATTTGTTTATAGCCCGTTTTATTGATGTAATATAAACATAAAACACACTAGCGTTTGACCTCTGACTCTGTCCGTATTTATAAATTTAAAGCGAGAATTACATACATTTTCTGATAAGGCGCGTGTTTTGTAATATTTACATAAACAAGTGTATTAAGTGACCTAATGTAGAACTGAAGCTAAATTAACATTTTTTACGTTCACACTTTATAGGCTCGTGCGATCAATGAAGACTGAAACTTAGCTGTCATTCGGAAATCCACACTAGTTGCTAGTTCAAACTCAGAACAGCCGATGTCTCAGCGGGCTGCCTTTAGGTGTGAATAATTGAACGTGCTAGTGATGTACTTCAAAGGGGACACCGTGGACATTCGCAGCCAGCGACCAGGAGGAGGCGCAGGTGGGTTAATGACGCCGATATCGACCCGCCGAACCGCAGCGTCACCGTTTTTGATGGCGGGCTCCGCTCCGCGCCTGACAGCCATTTTGAAATATATGAAACGATGACCCGATATTTTGTTTGTGAATGTCAGCATCATAAAATGCCTACGTAATAATAATGTTCAATTCGTAAAAAAAAAAATGTTTTTGTTATATTTATTTTTAGCAGCGAATCCATGCCGCATACATTGAATGATAATAATTTTAAATTTAGTTAAATAAGTTCTGTTCTTTAATATTACACTTATTTTAATGAATTTGAAAGACAATTTTTAAAATCGTTTTCAAATTATAATTAAAAAAACAGCATTTAGTAATTTATTGAAACGGATGTTTGGAATAATTTAAAATGGCGACCGTTAGGTTTACCATCAACTATTGGTTTCGGAATATAAAATAAAAAAAAAACATATTATACTGTTAGTTTTAAGAAATTCTAAACAAGATTTAGGTCTTTATGACACAACGCAAGAGGTACTCTTCAAATGGAGGTTCCCTGAAAAACTTGCTCGCTAATGGGAGATAATGAGAAACGTGTTCCACTTATATACTACAACGCCTATATTTCCCTATAACTTCGCCTCTTCAAAACGAAACATACTCATTATTATTCTTAACTGTACCCGCCCAAGAGTAAAGCTTCGCAGTACAATACAATACTATCGCACATTAGTACCTTTATGGTCACATTACCCCCTCGCGTTTTGTTATTTCCTAGTAATACGAACATATAGTTCGATCGGATTACCCATATCAGTTTACTTCAAGCCTACACGTAAAATCACGCAAGTATTCCCCTGAAGAGGTAGGCAGAAGTGTAGCATTCCCAATTATTAACAGATGCACATACGCACCATGGAGGAGAAGGTGACTAAAGCAGATTAGCCGTACTGTAAACATTAAAGTATTATTCGTTACCCGGCCCGGAAATCGAACACAGAACTTCTTGCTCGGCAGTCGCGTTCACGACCACTTTATTTATGTATGTATGTATGTATGTATTGTGTACAGTACACACGCCTTAGAAAAATTTAATTTTTCTATTTAACTGAGATAGCACTCCGATGCTCTCACAAGATAAGGAACTTGGGGTGATAATATAATAATTGTTCTTAACACTTACAATTCTACAATGATTTATATATGCTATAAAAGCTAATTCGTTATATATATTCCCCGATATGAACACCCCATTGTTACAAATAAGAAAGGAATCTATCGATCTGGTAACACCGTTGGAAATAAGGGGAGAACGAATTAGGTTACAAATTGTATTATTTAAAATTACCTCATGTTTAATTTAATTAATCTTAGGCCAGGACGTTGTAATCTAACTATTCCTATGTCAGTTCCCTAAGGTGGAAGTATTTGGTAATTATTTATTGAATAAATAAAAAGTAAAAAAATATATATAATAGTTATAAGAATTTTCGACATTGATACTTTCCTGCTATTTCTTTAGTGTCAACTTTTACTTAGCTAAACTTCAGGTTATTCTAACATTACATATATCGTGTTTAAAAAAAAATGTTTTATATGATATATTTAAAATCAACATTAAGTTATGGATAATGGCCACCGTAACCTATCGCTTTCAAATGCCTATAACATCACGCCTGTAATCCCCGAGAAATAGCCAGAGGAGTGTCAGAGGAGTTTCAAATTTCACTAATTACGCTTGAATCTTACTGTGGCATAGTTGGTAAGCCTATTTGCATATTATGTCATTTACAAGTTTGTGTCTATTATATAAATATATTTATACTTAGCCGTCGACACAAACATCGACTAGTACCATCGAATACATTTACTTAATTAGAGGTGATTTATAAGCAAAACTACGGTTACAAGTACAAATGTAACCTATGATAATTTGATAGTTGATGGCATTGAGTGAACACACTCAATTCGAGCTTTCCGTACAGGAAATTATTCAAATTCAATATTTAATATCTTTCCGTTACACACCACCGATTACAGATACACTTTACGTTAGATTTTTAATGTGAGAAATAGAAAGAAGTTTTTCTTTTTTCGTAACGTATTTTCTGTACATTATTTATGGCCAGCACCAATAAGACAAATGTTATAGTTGCGTGCTTTGGTTAAAACATTTTCATTACTAATTTACAATCAATTATTTACATTTCAAAGCATTGTGTAAATTCCACTAACATTTAAGTAAGTACACAAAACTAAAATTATTCTGAATGTTACTTAAACATAATCAAAACGTACAAATCTTAACGTATTTTGATATATGACGACCTTTGGAATTACAACTGCGACCCAGTTCAACCACCATATTAATGACCGCACGATTTAAAGTCGCAACGCGAGATTACAAACCGCACGACAATAATCGCAGTCGTAAAAGTCGCCTTAAATCATAATTACTTATTTTACAACACACTTGTATGAGAATCAAACGTTGTTATTGATAGCGCATTACTGGTAATTATAGGAAATTAAACTCTATTACAATGTCACAGAGCTGTTGTCGGGTGCGATTATAATGCGTTGCAATTAAAACGTGGAATAATGTATGCGTGTACGACATAAATCGCTATGCAACTTTGACCCTTATAGGGATGTATTAAGGATGTACGCGGTCGGCGTGCGCTGTGTTTACGATTTGCGTGCGCGATATGAAAATGGCGGCAAGTTAGGTATTTTTATTGGAGCAGTCGAAACAATGGGTGAGGCTGTATAGCCGTATGTGACGCCTTGGCGCTATAAATACGATTTTATAAAGACTGACGCTTTATTACGTTGTAAATGTAAAGGAACACGCTGTGCTCGATATGCCCAATAAAATAAGCATACATAAATACCAACTTTTAATTCGAATGATACGCGGGGTGTGTTTGTTTTTTGTTTTCCCGTTGGTGTACTTATACCGTACCGTAAAAAGGCGAACGTAACATAAAATGTAAGGCCATTTTTTTTTCAATTAACGAGTGTTACATTGTTGAATTAATAATTATTTGGATAGATACGTTTCGCTAAAGGACAGGTAAATGTACCATATTAAGTGTAACAGCATGACTTGGACAGTTCATGTTATTACTCTCCTCAAAACATTACATATATAGATTTATGTAGGATGTTTTTTTAATCTTTAAGTAAACTAATTAGTCTGTATTGAACATTTTTACGGAATATTTTTTGTGTATTTAGAACTTAACTTTTTGTCTTCTGACCTGACTTGACTTTTTGTATTTAGAACATGAAACCTACACTTTTATTTTATACAATACCATTCGTTATTAGTATTATTTAATACAATAAGAACAAACATTGCTAAATGCATTAGCAATAAAATAACGTCACATAATGGATATGGATGGATAAGTTTATACATGAATTAATATATGCACCTCATAATGAGAATACTAAAACATGAATATTTATTAATACTAAGAATTACAATATTACTATTAATAATTATTATCAATGGTATTGAAATAATAAGATTTTATGTCTCTAGATTTAAACGTACATAATAAACCTCTAATTTAAATATGAAATTAAAATAAAAAAAATAATAATAATATTTGCAGGTTGAAAATGAGTGACCGTCTCTTGGTTACTGATAGTATCAATGTATACTGTTAAATTCCATCATGAGTTCTTTTTGATTAACTTAAAGTTTCACTTAAATACATCACTATTAAAGTGTACAACTGTTACGCACATATTTTAAGTTTTTATGAGTGTAAGTTCTTATTAGGTATAAATAATCTTCACTCAGTGAATAACAATTGCAATGTCATACACAATCAAGTTGAATTTATACGTTACAGATGCGAAAATATGATTTAAACCATTTCCCGCCAAAACGCTGACGCTAACACTAACAATATTGTAAGTATTTTTTTTTGTATGATGATGATAAAGATTATATTCAATAATATAACTTTAACTTTATTTTCAAAAAGGTATGTCGATTGAAACATTTTTTATCAACATTTCATAAAAGTCAAGTTAAATTTTTTTGTAAAACATTAAACATGGAAGGTTAGTTGTAACAAAAAATACCAAAATATATTTTTTTAAATAACAATTAACATTCATCGTTTTTATGCATGTGTGTGTGTGTGTTAGGAAGCACCTTAAGGCCAACAAAATGAACGTTTCAAATGCAAAATGAATCTATTACAATTTTCAATGACTGCACTTCGATCCAGACGTTTATTCGCGGGAGCGACCTATGCCCAGTAATTACAGCCATTAAAATACCAACTTTACACATAGCTCAAATCTGTAAGCTTTTACTAAAACACTTTAAAACGATTACTATAAATTTTAGAACAATACATATGTCCGTTTACGCATTTACTAATGCATCATGGTTTAAAATATTTAACTCATATTTCACAGTAAGTTACAGAATTACAGGCGCTTGTTAATTAAAGTGCAAGTCGCGGTTAAATAGTTAATTGCAGCAACAATAAAGAGAGAAAAGCCAATGAAAAATGATATTATTCATTTTTATAAAAGTTCTTCCTTCTTCGTAAGTAACGTTAAACCCTTGTGTAGTTTGCCGATATCTATCTTGGCACTGGCTGAATATAATAAGTGGCCAGTATTATAACAGAGAACAACATTGTCAGTTCTATTTTAAAAATATAATATTATGTAACGGCTGCTAAGTGTGTGGAAGTTTCAGATAATGACGTCACGCTACAAGCTCGCGAGCGGTTAGATATTTTCTTATTGGTGTGACCACCGCCGTGACACACTTCTGGGACACTTACGTCATTAAATATGTAGCCGGTTGACATTACATGTGGTGGCACACTAAAAACAAAACAAAACTACGGCCTTCGGTAACGTTAACAAGCGAATTTAAAATTCTAGTTTATCGAAAATATACAAATTATCATGTGACAGCCAGCCGCGAGCTGTATAAAAATATTCCCATAAATTTTTAGGTCAGTGCCGACTAACATTCCGTCACGTATGGAGGGATAGGGGTAATTAAAATTCTGTAATGATCACACTGACACCTCTGCTAGACGTGAACCGGTATTTAGAGTGGGTGTAACAACATTCAGCCATGTACGGCAACAAAAACGTCACGTCAACTTACTATGAAGACTTTCTTCACATATATTGCGCGCCAATAAAAATGTCTACCTACAAAAAATTCCGAAACAAATTATATTGTTTATTTTGAACATAAAAAAATCAATTTTAATTGTACGTCGTAATGGTCATAACTTGCGAAGGCGCTAACCTGTCCTAAAGTAATGAAGCTAGCCATTAAATATTTCGAAAATATGTAATGACTACCTTTTGACGTCTCGAGAGCCGGTTCCGAAATGAAATGATACGTTTTAAAAATGGAATCGCCCGGGTCCCGCCTTTTTTACTCCGCGATAACCTTTAGTCCATTT
This sequence comes from Mysoria ambigua, assembly GCA_018245875.1. Lineage (NCBI taxonomy): Eukaryota > Metazoa > Arthropoda > Insecta > Lepidoptera > Hesperiidae > Mysoria > Mysoria ambigua. The sequence goes on along the minus strand of DWEI01003124.1, from coordinate 4,092 downwards.
GGTTTGCCATAACGAAAAAATAAGCATCGTGTACGTTTTAATTTTTTTTTTAATGACATTCTTGTGGTTTTTTCTCGCTGGGAATCTTCGGCTGAGTAATAAGTACCATTGGGCCGGGCTGGTTTTTGCGATCCATATGGTTTCTTGGATTTTGGGTTTTTTATGTTTTCGATACGATTAAGTTTTGACGGTAGACAACGTATTGTAGCGGGTTTAAGGCATAAGTCATGCCGTCAAGCCATGATGAGTTCCGAACCCCGTTGCGCTAATTAAAGCCCGTGGATTAATCGCTTCAGTTATTCAAATTTCGCTTAGATTACACCCGCCCCGGGTCAGTTTTTTAACGATTCGCGGTCTCGTGATTTGTATTTCTCGATTCTGCGAAAGCTATTCCGCGGCAGTAAATTAAAAATGACCAAGATTGCTAAAACCCTGTACTCCACAAGCAAATGTTCATAAAACACTGTAAGCGAAACTGTAACGTGTTATATTGAAAAACAAGGAATTAAATGGGCCGGTTTTCGAACGCAGACGGTTTGGGGAAGACAGAAGCGTCACTTGTGCCCGACACGGGGTGGGACATGATGAACGCCACCCTTAACCGGCGCCGTCCCCGTCTAGCGCGCCCACTTGCGCATACAGCCGTCCTCGTCTCTGTCATCTGGCGACGCGCTCACACGTCTGGGGGCTAGCACAGGCGATACCGAAACAGTGAATAATGTATTTCAACTACTAACAATGCTTAATAATAAGACGGACCGGTATAACATTCGTTAGCCCGAAATAACTATTCTCATATTCGATATTCTCATAAGCGTTGCTCGTGGATTGAAACGGCTCGTACGCACAGCGCGGCGGGTAGCGATCATTAAGGTCTATTTTTATATGGTTCTTATTTTTTTTTCTAAAATCCATAGCGGTAAATAAAGCATCGTTAGACCATCCGCGACGCTGTATCGAATTTTATAGCGCCACTCGACCCGTACGTAATACGACCGTAAAACTTAGGAAAAATCTTTATATATCTGCTATTAAGCGGACGGATTGAGTCGTCCGGACGGACGGCCGGCGACCGTTGCAACGTCCACTATTTAAATTTAAGAGCGTTACGGCGGGCGCTACTCATAAATTTCATTACATTCACGCCGGCCGCGGCGGCCGAGAGCCGGAGGAGCGCTGCGTTCGTTTCACAACCATAAATACCAATAAAACGGCCTCGTTACGGCGACGGATCGAAAATCGGCACACGACTTCTTAACGACACCTATTAGGGATCTTCTGTCTGGTCGGTGTAATTGAAAAATTGTATCCAGAGCGCTGCAAGAGTCGGATCCGAGTCCCGCGCCGGATGCGGGCGCAGACGTCCATTATCCCATTTGCCCATCCGCATGGGGACACCGCTCCGCCGACGCGGCAGCACTGCCACGTGTCAATGGTCCCGGCGGCCAGCGCGCCGCTCCGCGACCACCTTCGCTCTATTTCGGACGCACCTCGCCGTCCAATCCGCGTCGTTAATGTCCATGTTCCGTTAGTTTTCCCCCGTTCATAAAAATAGCCCGCCCGAGCGGTGTTGGGCTATTCGCGAGCGGATTTATCTCCAGCGTCGGGGGCGGCGCGAGCGTCCGTTTTAAGGTCGCGGATGATAGTTTTACATCCCTGTGCCTGAGCGCGTTGCGTTTTTTTTTAAATTCGAAATTTAAACATAACAGCCAGTGATAAATCACCACTGATGTAACATTGGGTGTTATGTTTCACGTTATCTGTGGTACAGTTTCGGTGGGATGTGATTGTTTTAAATTAATTTTAATAGTCTGTTAACCTCGGACCCTAGATTAGCGTTACAAATTGTACGTATGTAATGTGTGTGTGCAATTTGCGCTCACACAACGCATTATCTCTCCTTGTAATGTAAACAGGGGGGTCAATAGCTGGCACATGAACCAAGATAGTGGCATGGACCCGTTATCGAAGCGGAGACCGTACAGCTTCGCTCTCAGTCAGATTTCACGTAAATATACCTCGTTAAGATAACAGTTTCCTTTCAATGCGACGCCACTTGCCTTTTTGCTTTCACTCAACAGAACAAGTAGGTGAGTATACCTACACTTAAAGGATTTTCTTGTTTGAATTAAACTCTGATAATTTACGGCCCCGCCTCCAATCGGAGGACATTAAGTAGGTGTGTGAATGAGCCGTGTAGGTTTATTCCGTCCAATTTTATTACTAAATATCCAAACAAAATATTCATTGAATTATGAATCGTCTCTTTCTGTAATATTGCACTGTGTGACTTAGGATACTTGAATCTAAAGCAAACCTATGAATTCACAAATATAAACGGCTATAGACAATAGTTATAATCAAATTCTATAGACAGTTTGAAATTATTGTACCAAAGATTTTTTTTAATAGTACATTCGTCCTCGGACATCAGCGTTTCGGCCGCCAGATTTACCATGACAGAAAGAGAAAATTAAAAAAAAATAAAACGCACGCCATCATAAATAACGTTGACATAGCCGCCCACGCGCGCCTTATTACCGTCCGTCCGTGCGTCCGTCCGTCCGTTCGTTACCTCTATTGTGAGTGTGAATGCAAGATTAGCCACAGCCGCTTCGTGATCGACTATTTAGTGGTATTCTGTCACTGATGCCGTGCGCCCATTGAAATCTGAACGCCTTTTCAGATTGGTAACGTTGTCGGTTGGTTCCCATTAGATTTTTCTTGCCGCGAAAACAACAAAGCGTCTTACGGTTAGCGCAGGTGGTTCGTTTTTCTGTCCGTTCAATGATAATCAACAATTAGTTTATACAGCAATAATATAGAGAAACGTGTTATGTAGCATTTATGTTAATATATTTAGGTAGATTCACAGGTACGTAGATTTGATCTCTCTATTGTGTTGGTTGCACGCGCGACTGTCAATCGAGAGGTCCTGAGTTCAAATTTCGAATGGAATTTTTCTAATTTAGATTTTCTAGGAGTGGTTCGGAGTGTGGATTTGTACCCGGTGTAGACTCACAATTTATTCCATAGTGAAAAGTAACCGTAACTAGTGAAACGTGGGATTATATCACCCTCTTCTGCCTACCCCTTGAAAGTTACAGGCATGATGGTATAATAAAGTTATAGTGCCTTGAAACCGAATAATATATTTTAATCATTTAATCATCGCCGTAAACTTCTGAGTAACAATAGACATTGAAACTCATTTGCAATCGACGGCTTAGTAAAAGCGCATTATTGACCGAATATATTATTAAACATTATGAAAATAATAAATCTTTGCTGTTCCTTCATACCATAAAAAGTTTAAAACAACATGTACACTTCGTACCTGAAAATGTATCTACGTTTTGAGATAGGTACAACTGTTTTGAAAATCATAGCAAAATACTAGATTCACACTGTTACCTGTTTCTCCTGTCAATCTGTATTTGAAGGTCCGAAATCATAAAAAACACTACTTTTCACAATATCTCACTGGCAAAAACTTACAACAGACACTGGTTAACATCCGAATTTCGACAACGAACAAAACATTAGAACGAAATATGAAAATGTTTTCACTAAGATAGGCAATGAAACTTATGTTTATTAGGAAAAATGTAGTTAACTAAACCCTTACCTTGTCCACAGATAAATACAACTAATTATCCATAACGACTTAAAATTCATTTCACGTCGGCCATAATTTTGAGAACTGTCAACGAAAACGCGCGCTAAATAGCCTATAACGGAGCGTCGTGATTCCAATTTCAAACCTCGTTATCGTACCGTATGTAAAAAAAAAAACAGAACGATATTCAAAATATATCTGGCTTTTAAAAAAGGAACACTGAAATTCGTATGCATTCGCCAAACAGGCTACAATGGCCAGTGTACTCGATACTACGCCGCCATTGTTACAACCCTTCGGGCGAAACCGCCGAATCATCGCGCTTCGATTAATATTGTTTAATGTATCTAGATCCCAACGGCGTATTAGAGGTATTACAAGGTTCCGGGAGTCACCGAGGATTTGTCGATCCACGATAAACAACGACACGAAAAGTACTCTTTGAGAAACGACAGAAACATATGCGAACGTAA
>DWEI01003123.1:0-13239 GCA_018245875.1 Mysoria ambigua | reverse complement strand
ACGTCCCACTATGTAATAGGTGGTGAGCCTATTGCCATGCATCGGGCACTTATCCAGACTCCGAACCACTACCAGAAAATCTAAATTAGAAAATTTTGTAGTGTTCGACCCGGGAATCGAACCCAGGACCTGCCGGTCGGCAGTCGCTCCTGCAACCAACACGACCAACGAGGCAGTCAAATGTGTAGATATCCTTTGTTATATTTTCTGTTGATCGAAAGTAATACGAATTCTACAGTCTGTTTTAGTAGGTACATAAAGATCATCCTTGAGTGGGGTTGTCGCTTGGTGTCCTCAGTACTGCTGGAGCGTTGGTAGCGCGACTAGCCGAGCCGGGCTCCTCCGCGCGCCAAGCGCGAGCGCGCATCGAAAGCTCACAATTTACACTTTGCTTGAAATGAACTTCGCTGCCTCCTTGTTGCGACGCCATCTGTGCGCATCCCGCCCGCCGCCGCATAGAATGTTTCCCGCGTTGTAAACAGAGGTTACATTTGAATAAGGAGTAGGTCGTTTTTGTTTGGACACGTCGTTACCTACATTCCAAGTAGGTGGAGACGCGTTTTGGGTCGTCCAATTCTTTCTGTTTCTTTGTAATTTAACATCTAATTGCAATTCTTAGTTTAAATTCCAATACCTTGCCAAAATCGCTCACTTTGGTGCGACGAACAAATCTCGATCTTCGCGGCCCCTGTGGTAGCCCAGCGCGAGGGCGCCGAGTGCGCGCCGCGCACGGTCGCGCGTATGTCATGCGCGGGAGCAATTATAGTGACTAATGTCCCGCTAACGGCCGCTCCTCGAGATGTTTATCGCGCGCAGTTTGTCTGCCCGAAATTGCCCAATCACGCAAGTCCACAAATTACGCGCACCGGCTCGCGGGCCGTCGCCGCTTCATTGCTCGCCGTCCGCGTGTGCTTTATTGCGTAACGCGCGCACATTCGTTTGTTTCTTGTTTGACGCTACCTCGTAATATGTTTGTTCCTATAATTAGATAATACACTCGAAACTTTGGATTCTGAAGAGTTTGTATTCGCGATCCTTAACCCTCTTTTTATCTAGGTATGATGTGCTTTGATATAATAGCGGTATGTTTTAATTAGCGTTACTAATTAAAAAATAATAATAACAAAGGAGCTAGGTTCATTTCATACATATTTTTGGATTTATTTAATGTTGAATTTGAATGTTCAAGTATTGAATTGTATGATTTTAATGAATCCCTTCGTCGTCCACAGAGGAAAATTCGCGTCGGTGCGCAAGATCCGACACCTGGTGTCGGGCGAGGAGTACGCCGCGAAGTTCATTCGCAAGAGGCGGCGGGCGGCGGACACGACGCGCGAGATCCAGCACGAGGTGGCCGTGCTCGCGCTGTGCTCGGACTGCACGCGCGTCGTGCGCCTGCACGAGGTGAGACCGCGGCTTGCGTGCACGGATTCAACACAGAATGAAATCGTGCAATGACACGATGTATAACTTCAAACGAACGTGAGTAGGGTGAACATAATCGAAGAGGAGAGATATGAAGTTTTATGAATGGGATGTAATAATGATGGATGATTGGGATATCCGTTGTTTTTTTGTTACGAACGTGAACATATATAGTTTACTATAATTGCCAATGTTTTTCTAATATGCTAATTTCACATAACATGATTACAACAAAAGCTATTGTTCCCGAGGAATGCACGGTATATTAGCAGCATAGTAAACGTGCGGTTAACGAGGAAGCTCAGACCGCGGTATGCGTGATATATTATTGCAATTAAGTCTCAGTTTAGAGTCTCGAGATATTCATACTTTATGCTAATTGGCCGCTTAATGTGAACACGCAAAAAGAACGTTTAAAGAGACGCGAAATGTGTTAATGGACGCTGCAGCTGCTATTTCTGGATCCCTCCGCATTCGTAAACAAATGTTTAACATTTGATGTACGTGTAAGCGGACTTCAGATACTGACAAACGTAGCTTTGTTATTTCGTACGACCGTTTTTTATATATTATCTTTAATTCATTTCCGGTTTTCTGTAACTAATAAAGCTAGTATTCTCTCCGTGAACCCGTTGTTAATACAGAGGAGGCCAGTGGAAGATGAAAACGTGTGTTTGTGTGCACCGCAGGTGTACGAGACGCGGTCGGAGGTGGCGATAGTGCTGGAGCTGTGCGCGGGCGGCGAGCTGCAGCGCGTGCTCGACGAGGAGGAGCGGCTGTCCGAGGGCGCGGCGCGGCGGGCGCTGCGCCACGCACTCGAGGGGCTGGCGCACATGCACGCGCGCCGCCTGGCGCACCTCGACCTCAAGCCGCAGAACCTGCTGCTCTCCGCCGGCGGCGACGAGCTGCTCATCTGCGACTTTGGCATCAGCCGCGCCATCCAGCCGGGCGCGCACGTCAGGGAGATATTGGGCACAAGGGACTATGTTGGTGAGTTGGACCATCCCATTTTGTGTGATGTGTTTTCAACGGTACTTGCGAAAAACGTAACTTCACGCGTGTAATCCCCGGAGAGGTAGACAGAAGAATGCAGAACACTCCCACGTTTCACGAGTTACGTTTACGTCCCACTATGTAATAGGTGGTGAGTCTATTGCCATGCATCGAGCATAATATATTCAGACTCCGAACCACTAGGTACTAGAAAATCTAAATTAGAAAATTTTGTAGTGTTCAACTCGGAAAAAGAACCCAGGACCTCACGATCGGCAATCGGACTTGCATCCAACACGACCAACGGTACTTGTAATTTATTAATAAAGTGTGTTGAAAATGATATTTTTAATAAAAAATCATTTTAAATTAGTCCACGTCGGGAGACGTCTAAATCCCTCTTGCACCATGAAGTTATTTAATGCGCACTAAAATCTTTCATCGCCAAAGGCGAGTCAACCGACCTTCGTTAGCTTAGTTTATTATTTCGTTTTCTTACTCATTGTGTTTGCTGATGGCAAGCATATATTATTTTATGAAATGTACAGCAATGGGTTCGAAGTAAGCTTCTCTTTCGTTACACAATTTTTCCTCTTAAAATATGTTCAATAATGCATGAGGACGTTTTAAATTTATATCTGGTACCCAAGTACGTAAACCAATACGCCATCAATTTCATTGTTTGCATCAGATGAGGCCATTACTACATTACTATTAAGCCTTCTATAAACCCGCGAAAGTAATTCTGTCATATTCAGGATATTCAGACTGCACGAAAGAAACGCCGAGCGGGTTTTGTTTAATTTGATATGGAGATGTGTAGTTCAAATTTCGTGGAAGATTTTATTTTATTCGAGCCAAAATGTGAGTGTTGTAGTATCTGTCATGAGTCATGAGAACATTCATAAAAACCTATCCGTCATAAATGTCTAAACGAATTACTTAACAACAAGGAAATTAGAAAGACTAATTTTTAAAACAAAAATCTGATTAATTTGATCATTTATATCGAGCACAAAGTAGGCAGATGTCAACAATCGTAATGTTCACATAATTCGTTGTTACCTCTGCTCGTGGGTACCGCGCGCGACATCAAGTTAGAAAACCCCGTCACGGTATTACCGCGGCGCGGCTCTGCGGAGCTATCAGTGGGGCGACGCGTCACCGCCGCGATGCGTGGACCCGTTTTGGAAAGATCGGAGCGATGGCTTGTTTCATGGAGCTGTCGAGAGGCGACCATGTCTCAAGTCGGTTAACCAGTGCATGTTCTAGTACATGATGTACTTGGACCTCAATAACAGATGCGATCAGTAAAATAGATAGTGAAATACATATATAATTACATATCTACCTTCAGGTCAGGTTACTTATGGAATTAAATATCTCTGAACTTACGGACTGGCATTAAATAGAAAACACTTGAATAACATTTGTAAAAGAGGTGTATCGCAGGACTAAGCCGCAGTGTAATGACTCGCAGCGCCCGAGATCCTGTCGTACGAGCCGCTGTCGCTGGCGGCGGACGTGTGGTCGGTGGGCGTGCTGGCGTACGTGCTGCTGAGCGGCTACTCGCCCTTCGCCGGCGACACCAAGCAGGAGACGTACCTGAACATCGCGCAGTGCCAGCTGTCCTTCCCGCGCGCGCTGTTCCGCGGCGTGTCGCCGCGCGCCGTGCACTTCATCCGCCAGACGCTCGTCGTGGAGCCTAAGTGAGCGAGCGCGCCGAGCGCACTGCGCCGCGCATCGTTTTTATTGTTTTCATGCGAGTGTTTATTATATGGACGAAGTGTACATTACAATCATAAGATATTTAGAAGTTTCGTGATAATATACCGAGTACTATTTTCTGCCACCTTCAAGGGGTCGTCTCACAGTGGAAGAGTGCCTGGAGCACCCCTGGTTGAAAGACGAGTCGGACATCCCCAGCGCCATAGTCGGCGTCGGGTTCGGCGCCGCCGAGCTCGGCAGCGACGACGACGCCGACAGCGACCACGTCGGCGTCGGCAACGCCGTCAACGGCGTCAACGGCAGCGCCGTCAACGGCGTCAACGGCGTCAGCGTCAACGGGGCCAACGTGAACGGCGTCGGCGCAGCGCCCGGCGGCGGCGGCGGCGCGAGCGGCGCCGGCGAGGCGAGCGCGGCGCCGGGCGGCGCGCCCGACGACGCGGGTGAGCCTCGCCACACCCGACGTTACATTAGTGCACGTTAGATCTGTCGTTTTGAAAACCATTCGGTTGCCAGAGTGTTGGACACACTTATTGAGAGAAGTAAATAAGCATTTAAAACAGATCCACCTATTGGTGGTATGTGACCATATCGCTGCATATTGTCATGTACTGTGTGGGCGCGCAGAGGCGGAGGAGCGCGACAAGCCGCTGAAGCACGCGCACGCCAGGGACTACTCGCCGCCCTGCCCCGACGCGCCCTCCACGCCCAAGGTGAGCGCTCGCGTCCGGCCGAGGCGCTCCAACGGCGCGGAATGAGATAGACAATACCTTTAGTTTTGGTTTTAGAATAATTTGCGACCATAGATTAAGTAAAGCACCGCTCGGCTGCAGGTGTCGCGCAAGTCGCACCCGCACCCGCCGTCCGTGCTGGCGCTGTGCAAGAAGTTCCAGCCCGACTACGAGAAGCCGGCCAAGCTGGCGCACGCGCACGCGCACGGCGGCGACTGCGCGTGCGGCTGCGGGCTGCGCCTGCGGCCCGCGCGGCCCGCGCCGCCCGACCGCGCGGTGCTGTGCTAGCGCCGGCCGCTGGCCGCGCCGCTGGCCGCGCGGCTGGCGCGGCTGCTGGCGCGCGCCTGCGGCCGCTGCTGCGCGCGCTGACGAGCGCCCGGCGCGGCGACCGTGACGCCACAGACGAGTCAATTATATACGTGAACGGTCGAGTACCTGCGGCGCGTGCGGCGCGTGCGGCGCGCGTCGCTCTCGGTGTAGCCTCGCACCTGTTGTATATTGTTTCGGCCGCGCCGCACGCAACGCTTCGCCCCGTCCGCCGGCCGCGTACATCCGTGTAAATATTTAGTGTAGATTATCTTGTATATTCTTACCGTAGGCTGCGACGCGCGCGCTCGCCGCGCGGCCCGCGGGCGCGGTGCGGCGGCGGGCGCGCCGCGCGTCGCTCGTGGCAGTGTTCACGTATTTTATGTATTTTTATACGCTACGTATATAAGATATCGTCGACGAGATCGAGCTTACAGTTGTAGTCCCCGGCGGCGGCGAGCGCGGGGCGGGGGCGGGGGCGGGGCGCCCGCGCGGAGCCCGGCGCCCGCGCCCCCTACTTACTTATTTAGATTAATAAATTGTTAATGTGTCCAATCACACCGAGTGAAAATTATATTTGCTAGCGTGTAAGTGTTCAGATGTTTGTATAACGGAGTAATGACTGCGTGCGCTGGCACAGTGCGGTGGGACCAATGTCTGTGTAGTCGCAGCCCCGGCGCGCGCCCGGAGCGCCGCCGCCCGGCGCGGGCGCTCCGGGCCGCGGGCTCGGCGGGGCAATTGTTACGTAGTTGAATTTTTACCATGAGCTCAAATCTCGCGACTCCATCGTCTGGCGGCGGGCGCCGCCCCACACGAGTTCCCATTTTTATTGTACTATTTCGTTTTGTTTCATTCATTTCAAAGATGTTTCATTTTAACATTTTCTCAACTTAACTCGAAGATTTATTACCTTGTGAGAACTGTTGTGATCCATAACTCATTTGTAAAAATAAATTATTGTGATACAAAATGAAGATTCTTTTCTTTCCCTCCCGTGCACCGCGCCGTCTGCCTCGCGGCGGACGTCGACGAGCCGTTTAGTACTAAATAAACCACGAAACAAAGTAAAAACCAGTAAAAGGGACGTAAATAAATACAATAATATACATATGTAATTAAAAATTTATTTTCATATTTATGTTCTGACAATGTTTATAAACACAACTCCACGTGGTTCCGTACAAAGTGCTAAAATCACGAGACAAGTTTCTGTACTAAGACAAACACAAAACAACATGTCGGCGCCGAGCCCGCTGCAGCGAGCGGCACAAGTGTTATACTGTTATCTTCTTGTCATCAATCTGTCTGGACATTCTCACGAGCCCGGTCCTGCGAATATCAGGGTCGCAGGAGACACGTGCTGCCCGGCGCGCCCCGCGCCGGCTCGCGCGAGGCCCGGCGCCAGGCCAGCGACGGGGCCGTCTGTTGGCCGAGCTTCGGTCCTCCACAATATGACTTGCCGGAGTCGACACGCAAAGAACACAAGAGACCCTTCACAACGCATGCTATTATATTCATTCTGTCCGAGATCAATAGAATTTATTGTCGCCCTAGTTTGATTTTGAGGAAAAAAGAGTAGGATAAGATACACAGCATATCACAGGTATATCTATGGATCTATTATATTTTACATCTTTTTATCCTACTACTTTTAGCGATATAAGTTAAGGGAAGCAAGATATTTCATTTACCTACAGGAATTATTTAAAAGATACCAATTCATGAACCTCATTTTATTTACATTCACAATTCCTTAATTTAGCGTTTCACCGCCAGCACAGCGGGCGGGAAAGGACTAGTTTATTATTAAAATGAAACCAATTTATTTCACACAAATTGTATTTAAATATTAATAAGGAACTATTTAAATTCATTTATAATATATACATACTTTTCGTAGTATATATAAAAATATATCAAATTATTGAGAAATAATAATATTTTCCTTAATACTTGTAGCCGGTACTGACGAGACATTGACTGCCTGATGGCGGCCTGGACCGCGCGCCGCCGCTCGAGGCGACCCGGGTTCGAACCCGGGTCGGTCGCTATTGGATTTTTCTAACTTAGATCTTCTAACAGGGGCTCGGAGTCTAGACACGCGCGCGGTGCTCGGCCATAGGCTCTCCGACTATGCCATCGTTGGGCGTAGAAGTAGCAGGTGAAACAGGGGAGCGTTACACGCTCCTCTGCCTAACCCTTGGGAGACTAAACTGCACGAACGCCGTTTTCTTGCGAATAAAACTGGAATTACGCCCCACTCCAGATTGCCAGCTGGTGGAAGCGCGCGACGGGGCTCCAGCGGTAGTCTTCGAGCGGAGGACGTTTAAAATCTTTAGGTAAAAATACATCTGCACACTAACACACACCGGGTGAGTGTTTTTATTAAATAATTAGCTCCTACACACATACACATATTTATAATAGCTCGGCTTTAAACAACTCAGCGTCATAAGACAGTGGCAGTGAACATTTATATTCTAGTCTTACAGGTATTATACATACACTTATCAAACAATCTTAGGCACAAATTCACCAATATATATAAGACACTTAAAATCCGCAAGGAAAAAGCACGCCAGAGGGGAGCTGTTCAAAACTTGTTTGAATTGTATCCCGCGTCACGAGCGGTCTGTGCGGCCGGGCGGCGGGGCGGAGCTCCTGCAAGGCGGGAGGGGCGGCGGCGGCGCAGAGGTCGGGGACTAGCCTGGTCGATGGCTCAAGCAAACATGTCGGTCACACCGAGGCCGTTCGTGCGATGAGCGAACATTTTTGTTCTGTGACCAGATGAAGAATTATATCCATGACTACACACTAATGAGCCATACACTCGTGTATGTCAATCTCCCGACTGGTCAGCACGGCGAAGGCTCAGCCTTGTTGCAGGGTCGGCTGCGGTGAGTGCCCCGGCCAGCAGTCGGCCAGCAGTCGGCCCGCCCCCGGCCCCGCCCCCACGGCTGGCGGCCGCTCGCCCCGGGCTCCGCGCCGCACAGACCTGTCCGGACCCGCTGTCGGGGCATGTGCTAGTACTATTGTTCCATTGACGGACTCGCACAACACTTGCACTCAAAACTTCTTGTCTCAAAATCACACAGCAATAACTTTCGAAACATTCCTTTAAAAGTATTAAAGCAGACTGCAAGACAATTCACAACAAATAATATACGACTATGAATTTTCTGTGTGTCTTCTGTACGTTAGGTTCATTTCAAAATTTCTTATCTATGTATAATTGATTTATGAATATTTTTTATTCATTAATATCATGTACTACAGTACACACACCACGGAGAGCACGACGTTAGACATTACACTAGACTGTCCTCGCCGAACCGCTCTGTTCACAACACTAGTGCACCTGTATAGAACAATTGTATCCATAGACATGCTTATTAAAATATTATAAAGTAATACATGTTATATTATTTCAAAACTAACAATACATTATAAATAATCAAGTAAAACTCAATACCTCACCCCTCGATATATTTCAATCTGGACATACGTTCACGTCACTAAATGGCGACAATTTTAATACATTTTATAGACTTTATTTATCTTGCACATGACGCTCAGTAATGAGTATATATACAATACAAAACCATTATTCTCCATTGTACACCAAACTAGAAGAGCACGAGAGATCTGTATCGGGGTGAGGAGTTCTTCAAGCCACAAGCGGCCGCGCCGGGCGAGCCGCAGCGCGGTGCTCTAGTGCCTGGCCCAGTATAGTCCACGCCTGTGTTTTGTAGTATTTGCGTCCAAGAGCTAACGTGTTCTACCTGCGGCGACTGAGCCGCGCGTGCTCGCCGGCCGCCGCACAGGTGAAACATGGAGACTGTGCGAGCACCGGTCGGCAGTCTGACACTAGCAGTCCATCTAACTATCCAATACTAATCACGAAACCTACTGTAGGCTAAAGTGACATTACAGAATCACGACAGTTTTAGCTCACTCGGAAAACAATCAACGCCTAATTCATAACCTCACAACAGAATTATTGGCTCGCAATAGACGCGATTGGAAGCTACGCCGGGCCCCCGCGCGGCCGCCGTCAGTGCCCGTTGAGCAGCGGCTCGCGCGCCGGCTCGCGCGCATGCTCGCGCGCATGCTCGTGCGCCGGCTCGTGCGCCGGCTCGTGCGCCGGCTCGCGCGCCTGCTCGCGCGCCTGCTCGTGCACCTGCTCGCGGTACTCGCAGTACAGGCGCTGCCAGCGCAGTTGCTCCAGCAGCAGCGACAGCAGCTCCTCCAGGATGTCGTGCTTCTTGATGCCCTGAAGCGTTTTACATTACGACACATGTCAATATCAGTGTCTAACTGATGATTATGATTTCTAACTTTTAAAAAAAATAGTTACAATATTTTCATCTCTTAATAAACACTCAGAGAGAAGATAAAATATGAAATCTGTATATATAATTATTTTCTATGAGATTGGTTTTGTCAGAACAGATGTGGTAAAATCCAAGATGGCCGTCGCAACAAAATGGCGGAATACATATTTTTTACAATACGAATATCAAATGCAGGGGTTTGACTGATATAATATAAAACACCATGATTTAAATACCATCAATCTCCTATGTATATATGTGTATAAATTATAATCTATTTTCATCATTGTTTCGCTACAGTTAAATTGGGCAATTAAAAAACTACAAATTTAATTACTTCTTGAAAACTGAAATAGCAACAGATAACATAGATAACAATGCAAAAACAATTTAAGGATCTTTGCTATCGATTTACAATTGCTCGAGCCCCTGAGCGGTGGCTGGTGCGGAGAAATGACATACCTCGTAAACATGAACGCCGCTCCACTTAAGTTACTTTTTCATGTGTGAAGGAAAGTAAATAATGCAACGTTTTACTTGTGCGCGTGCGGGTACCTTATTGCAGACTTGGACTCGGCCTTACACTAAGAAGTCAATTGATCGGGCGATTGGCGCGTCAACTGACGTCCTATGACGACGCGCGCGCGCCGCGTGCGAGCGACGCGTCCGCCCTGCGGCGCGCTCGAGCCCACGGTGCACTAGTCGGCCGACAGATCACGTCCACTGGTGTGACCAATGACCAAACTGATTTGCGTGAGTTCGTAAACAAACTGGAGGGGCGTTCAGCTTTACGAATATACGAGCCGTACTCCTAGCGACAAAGCGCGCGAACGGAAGCCCACCAGCACGGTGGGGCGCCACTTGGCGGGCGCGGAGGTGCCGTGGGCGGGCCCCAGCAGCTCGTCCAGCACGCCGCGCAGCTGCTGCTCGGCGCCGTGCTGCGCCAGGTGCGCGAACAGCGCGCCCAGCCAGTAGCGGTAGTCGCGCGGCAGGCGCAGGTGCAGGCACGCCGCCACCTGCGCCTCCAGCCAGCTGATCGCCGCTTTCGAGTTGTAGTTGCTGCGCAGTTATAAATTACTTATCATCGATACATAGTGTTTTAATATCTCTGTACCTTCTATTGATGATACTAGTTTTCTTTTTAGCTGAACACAGATAGAACAAATTTTCAGCGTGTATTCAACGTTAGTGTAATGAAAACTATGTAAAACATTTAATCAGCAAATATCATTTGCGTAAAATGTTTACTGAATATGGCACTGAAACTAAAGTAACAAGAAAGTGTTATTGTTGTAGAATACTTTCAAATGTAACGGAGTGAAATTTCAAAACATAAGTGTGCTTACAATGGATCGAATAATAGGTTAGTGATGAGGCGTGCCGCGTATATGGTGGTGTCGATATTTATGTAAGAATTGGATTTTCATTAGACAATTTTACACTAGTAATGATAATGAAAAAGAAAGACCAGACCAAAATCATTTCTAATTTTGTTCTGAAAACCTTTGTAGAAATTTATAAAAATAGAATGGAACACTATCGTGGCGTAATGACGTCATCTAAAACAGTGATAATAAGCAGCACGGCACAGTGTTCATTATTTAAACCTAATTAACGTTCCAAATTCAAATTTCGATGTGAGACTGTGGAGGAGGGGATGTCAATTAGCGGGGAAGCAGAGCGCGGCGACGTACCCGCGGCCCAGTGCGGGCGCGGCGCCGGCGTGCAGCGGGCGCGCGGCGCGCGGGGCCGGCGTGCTGGCGCCGCCGCCCGCGCGCCGCACCGGGTCGCGCGCGTCCGCCCACACCACCCTGCGGGCCGCCCGCTCATGTTGTCATATCGAGTAATACGTTTTGGCATCTCGATGCGTGTTCCAATTTTAAATATAAACGAATTATACATTAACAACTTCACTATGAACGTTTTGAATTAATTATATCTTACCCAATTAGAGTAAAAATTGTCATATAAATTATCTTAAATAATAGTGAATGCTATATGTAATGGTGTATATGAGCCACCTGATGTGAAAAGGACGCCAAAGTACAATTCTCCTGAACATTAAATTATAATATTTGCTCAGAATCTCTACTACCCGTTTACAACATATTTCTGATGTAAATGAAAAATTTTAATACATAATAACAATATTATTTTCACTCACCACGCACACAACTTCTGGCTGTATATATAACTTTTCCCGTTGCTAAACGACAACAAAGGATTTCCATCTTCGAGCAGTGTGCAATTCGTGAGGGTGGCTGCGAACACGGAAACAGTAATATACTTAGGTGCCACGTATTATACTATACGCATTAGCCAACTTTCTGCAAGTGACCGCGCTCACCGCCGGCACTCAGCAGGCTCCGGAAGCACAGCGGCCGGATGAGGCACGTGGCGGTGGCCAGGTCCCACGCGGCCAGCTCGGCGGCCGTGGTCAGCGCCACCAGCGTGTCCCCCGCCAGCGCCAGCCGCGCCGCTTGCGACGGCAGCGCTGCGGGTCACAGCACATTAGTGAAGTGGATGTTAGCAGGAGTGCTGATCGACAGGTTCTGAGTGCAACCTCCGGGTAGGATATTCACGAATTACACTAATTTCAGTCTTAGAATTTAGTCTGGATTTATACCAGGTCAATGACAATACGGGACACGTGACATAAATCGTGTTGCCACGTGACATAAGTAGTGACACTGTTGAATCGTGGCAGTTTAATGGTGTGAGCACAAACAGAACTCGTTACTTTTACGTGCATTTGTCCATGTGTGTGTGTGTGCGTGTACGAGTGTGCGTGCGCGCGTACCGAGCGGCGGCAGCGCGCGCGCGGTGCGGGCGCGCGCCAGGCGCCAGGCGTGCAGCGAGCCGTCGGCGCACGCGGCGCCGGCCCAGCGCGCGTCGCACGCCACGCACGTCACGGCCGCGCCTGCGCACACGCACCGGTCAGCCCCGCCGCCCAACGAGCGCCGGCCGCGGCCGTCCTCGGTCCTCCGTCCGTTTCATCGATCGTACAATGATAAATGAAATCACTTCAATTAATTCCCTCCCTTTGTCGAGCCGGAATTATTAAATTGTTAAACATGGTCTAATCTAAATGTATGATTTTTTAACAGATGCTTTCTATGTGTTTAAAGCTGTTATAATTTTAATGTTATTATTATTTAAATAGTAATGTATTAAAGATATAACAATGAAATAATGTTATAATTTTACCTAAATAAGTTTCCCACACGGGATCGTTGGACGCGGAGTTGTTCGGTATAAGCTGTAGCCGCGACAGAGTGCCATAGATTGTGCTGTGCGCCTTGTTCACCACCTGGAACGTAATGTTTACCATATTTTAATTCGTTAATAATTTAAATTTCATAGTCATTAGTATTGAAAAATTTTGCAGTACTATATATCTACATAAAATATTCCATAATGTAGTAAATGTAACAATTTATACTAAATTTAATATGATCAGATAGAAAGCGTTAGTACTACATAACATTGAACAAATTTTATTTCATTTAAATATCTATTTGATCAGAAGATACTGTAACTAAGTTACTCTACTTATATTCTGTTTTTAAACGTAACTTCACGCCTGTAATCCCCGAAGGGGTAGGCAGAGGAATGCAGAACATTCCCACGATTCACCAGTTATATTTCCGTTCCACTATGGAATAGGTGGTGAGCCTATTGCCATGCATCGGGCACATATCCAGACTCCGAACCACTACTAGAAA
>DWEI01003122.1:0-13240 GCA_018245875.1 Mysoria ambigua | reverse complement strand
CTTTGAAAAGACGAGCGATCCTGAGTTCGAATCCCGGTTGAGATACTGTTGGGGTTTTTTGACTAACTTTTCTAGTTCAAATTTCTAGTAGTTTAGTATATTCCTCTACCTACCTCTTTGGGGATTACGGAAGTGATTTTACGTGTAAGGTTCACATAAATTCAAATTACCGGGTTAAAACGATCACCACGTTTGTATTAAATCTTTATTGGTATAAATCTGCATTCATATCATATACTTTAATCAAGATATCATCGTTTTCATAATTTATAAAATATTTCATAATACCATAGAGAAAAAAGTTATAAGTCAAATATAATAAAGAGCATATAGGATTCTATTATTAAAAAAATATTATTATATACATATACGTTTCAATAAATGACTGACTGTAGCCTTAAAACATACAACCCATGTTTAAATCGTATCCAAGAGAATACATTCCGCATCTTGGCACAGAATACAGTAGACAACTCACTGAGGTAAACGGGTTCTTAGAATGTTATTTCGCACAAATAAATAGAGCGTCGTATGGAAAAGCAAATTCACAAGCGAATAGAAATCTCAAAGATAATAAAAAAGCCAACCATACATCGGGGGAACGGGGATGGTGTTTTCGGGAGATCCGTGGTGTGTCTTCGAGTAAACAAGGGAAGCCGTATTAGCTTACGTCAGCACCGTCAGACGCATTCGTATTAATGTTGTTTACAAAAGTAACGCGATCCCGGCGACGGAGTGGCGCTATGACGGGAACGTAGCGGGAACATTTCGATTTGTCCACGGACGCAGGGCATGTTCCCGCGGGAAATTAAGGAGCGAGCTACTCTCGGTGACCACGTCTCCCGCCGCACCTACGTGGCCGCGCGCCGCTGACTGAACTCGTCTCGGATAGCTTGCAACATTTCAATAATAATAGCAACATAACTGTAATTCCAACATGGTACTAATGTAGAGCCGTGTAAACTTCATCAATCACAACGCGACATTACAACTCAAATTCTATTACTCAACATAAATATTGCACATTATTATCGATCTAAAAGAACAAATTTTACAATTGACGCAATATGTACTACAAGTTATTTATAATTGCACGCACCGCTTGTAATAAATAACACGGGTAGTATTAGTAAATGCTTTAAAGCCGTTCCATTCAGATCGAGTTTATAGTTATGTCGTGACAACTAAATTAATTTTATAGGTAAATGTATTTATTTTAGGTAAGAGTGGGTAACATACCGATAATTTATATCACATAAAATACAACTCCCCAATTATAAGGATTTGGCGAATAGAATAATCTACGAACATTAAAAAAATAATTTAAAATGCTTTTTCAAAGCAACGACATTTTCGTTATTGAAATATTTCCAAAATACGTAGCGAGTTCGTTTAACCTTTGTAAACATTAAATTAATCTTGTTACGTTTGTTACAAAGCTGCCTAAAAATCAAAGGATTTAAAACATTTTAGGGTATTAAGGGCTTCGGGGAAACAAGCAGAGAAGCAGGCACGTGTCACCTGGGGCTCTGCTTGCTTACACGGGGATTTTATCCCTGGATTTGTTACTAGCCTAAAAGCCTTTTATAATAAATTTGTGACCCTATACATATTTTTATATAATACGAGTACATTTATTGTGGTACGAGTAACCTAACACAAATTAAGCAGAATATCTAAATACATTACATAATTATTTTTTTATCGTATGCGCCACGTCGCTTAGGAGGTGGCAGGAGTTTCGTCCTCACCATTTGCTAACATAGCAGCCTTCAATAGAGCGTAACCACTCACTACCAAGTGGCCCGTTCACCTTTTATTCAGCTTGAGTATATATAATATATAAGACTCCAAATTCTACTGAGGAATGTACAAGATTGAGGAATTTCTCGTTTTAATACTTTAATACTAAAATCGTACTAAGGAATTTCAATAGGAACAAATCGTCCAACCAGCGCCACTTTCATAATGCAGAATATGCAAGTACTTGATAAACTCGCCATATAAATGAATTACATCCAAAACTAACGATCACAATATCGCGTTCTACCGATAATATACAACAATAGTTCTCCACGCGTGTAGCTACGGTCATTTTTATATCAACAAATGAAATGTGAAGGTGGCGTCGAGTCGGACGCGGGCAACTTCACGCGTTTATCATTTTTATTGCGCCCGCAAACAGCATACCAAATGATGCCACAGTTCTGAGACGGCACTTAGAGCCGAACGGCTGTGCTCGCAGAGATATACGATGCTGCACAAATAAAAACTTGAAATGCCAATGAAATGATGGCAGCCTTCCAGGGAGAGGTTGAGGTAATAAAACCCCTGATTTATTTCTACAGCAGTATGTAGGTAAGTTAAAATGCACAAAATCATGTTTGAATTATATTTAGCATATTTTAAAATTACTATAATAATATGTTAAATAAAAAAAACATACAACTTTTCTTAAAGTAAATAAACAAGTAGGGAAAGCGCAGACGTGTATAGAAAATTATTCAAAATCACTTTAATAACATTTCAAACAACGAGACTTAATTAAGCTTGTAAGAATGGAATTGTATACGCAAAACATTTCCAAGGAATTGTAAGACATATTTCACAGTAAAGAGCAAGAAAACAGGATAATATGAAAATAAAACGTAACATCAATCCTACAATCTCCTAAGAGGTAGACAGAGAAGGCATTCTCACGTTTCATCCGTTGCATTTGCGTCCCACTATAGAAGAGGTGGTGACCCTATCGGCGTACACCGTGAACATATGCAGACTCCCAGACAATACTAAGAAATATTACTCAGAAAAATCCAATAGTAGGTACCTGGCTTGGTATTGACGCGACCGAGCGACTCCCGACAGGAGTTGTGCTAGCAAACAACACCACCGACGAGGCTGTCGTTGATGATATATTTAAAATAAACCATGAACCGAATGTGTTTTCATTGAGCCGCTGAGTTCGTTTTTTTTTTTCGAGAATTAATACGTCCCATGTTTTCCTTAATGGGATTCGCTTTATATGTGTTTAAAAGGGGACACCAAATGTTCCGTACTTTAAGTAGGTAAGTACATGATTAGGAGCGAAACACAACAAACTGTTCCAACATTTTCATAGCTTAAAGGCCTCTTTGCGTCACATCATTATAATAGCTGAGCTTTTATGGTTGTTGGTGGAACTTTTTCAACGCGCCCGGTACCGAAGTTAACGTTTAAAGCTGACGGTTTTTGTTCTTTTAATATAGTCAAGCGCTTTTGTAGCGCGGCTTCCGAGCTAAACTGATGTTCCGCCAGTCCCCGGACTCCTGCACTGAGCGCTACATATTTTATAAAGAAATTCTTACTTTTAATAATTATATTTCTGCAGCACACTTCTCAAGTCATATTGAGCGCCATACCTTTGTGAACGGTATATATTCAGTGCGACATTTCCTTACACATTCGTTATGTTAACAGGATATATAAAATAACAATTTTTAACGGCTGACTGCAGTAACAGTGAACTATAATACAATAGAAGGTATTACAGTCTCATAAATAACGATCTACGCCAGCTCATTACTACGACCATTGGCGACCCTTTTCATGGTTCTACTGTTGAACACAATCTCCACTTGTATTGAAAAGGTCTTAGACTATAATCGACCCCGCTTGCTAGTAGCAAATCGGCCAATGCACACGATCTAGAACATTATAGAAATATGTAACATGAATACGTTTCTTTAGCATGATTTCCTTCACTTGTGCAGGAAGTGACATTTGATTCTGAACCTAGATGTGCCCAGCATTCGGTTCTGAAAACAAATGTTGAATTAATCGAAAAAAGAATGACTGTACAAGCTACGACAAAGATTTCTATTGCTTAATGCTCTTCCGTGACCACACTACAACAGTACACTAAATAGTATACAAATCTGCTTTTATTACCTACTGCTCTGTACTAGTATTAAAAGGAAAAATAAAGAACTCGGTGAATTCAAAATATACATATTAAATTAATTATATGAGCAAAATACAAATAGAAGAAGTAATTTTAGTCTGTAATGTAAAATAGTTTTATATGTTTACTAAACTAACTGGCTATATGTATATGTAACTGTATACTGTAACTATATGTACTTAATTGTGACAAGTATTAAAAAAAAATCACGTAGACAACAGACAAATAGTCCTTGTCGCGGTGTCGTTTCGTTAGCCATGTTACGTTAGAGCCAAGTGTTCTGACGTAACTCACACTGACATAATTCTGAGTGGTTACAAAAAGCACAAATTTGCACAATGCAGCTCCTAATGGCGCTACCGCATTAAAGTTACGCTGTAATATGGCAGGAAACGGTTCGCGAATGACTTATTGCACATATAAATATTCCTATGACGTTACAAATGTGAAAAGTGGCCAATATCGACGAGACCTCATGTTTTACTGTAGCAGAATGTGACATGACATCAAACAAAACACTTCGACACTTTCTCCTAACGTATTTGCCACTCGAGCGCACACGTTATAAAATTCAAAAGTAAAAGTGTCGCTTACGAAAGACGCGTCTAACGCACATAATTTTATGAGCGGAACAAATGTGTGTATTACACAAAGACACACATACATTATGTATATGTTGTGCTCAGAAACAAAATCCAAGGTGGTTTTGTTAATATAGTATATTGTGACAACTGTATTTGCAATCGTCTAACGCTAAAAAGTGCTCACGTAAGATTATGTAACTTACAAAAAAAACTTTAAATTTACACAAGCCACCGATTGGTGAAGCGGAGCAGAGAGTCCAAGGAGTACGATAATAATAATATTGAAATCATATACATTATCCATGAGAACAAAATGAACAAAATTACTATTTAAATTTGATCATTCATTTTATATACTCTTTAAATATACATACATAGGCAAACAAAGAATTTATTGTATATCTATTTCCTGTCTCGCCGCATATAATTAATTGTAAAGACATATATTTCGTGGGCTTTCAACGCGATATACCTTTAAGGTGCAATGCGTTGTATAATAACGTCGTTGTTATTATATTGAAGGTGATAAAAATCATAAATCGCAATGATATAATTCCGTCTTGAATTATTAAATTTGATTCAACAAATTAACGTTGCTAGTTCGTGCTGTGCAGCTTTGAAAAATAGAAAACACGACCTTCACGGTTAATGCTCGCAGTTGGATCTGGTTATATTTCTATTAAACAGCGATTACATTAAGCGTAGGAAAAGGAAGTGACGCAAAAATAGCATGTTTCATTCAAGGTGTCGGTCGAATTATTCACTCTTATTATGTTATTAACAAAAATAATCACCACGAATTATTACGTTGGATATACATCTGCAAGTTAGATATGTACTCGGTCTTGCGCGCCAAAATGTTTCATACCAATAAATGTTCTTAAAGAATGCACGTAGTCATGTAATCTAGTTCAGGCATATAACATATGCTCATATCTGTCATATAAACATTCGTTAGGACACTAGTAACATAAACTTTATAATTGTCAATACAATGCTATTTAACCAACCGATGACTAATATGTTTGTTACATCATATAAATATATTTTATGTATGAAAGCTGTACATACATACATACTTACATATCTTGACGCCAGGTCCCTTACGGGGTAGGCAGAGAGCACGGAGTGTCAAATATCTCTATCCTCTGAAAGCTGTCAGAGACTAAATACACTTAAGTAAACGTAATACACTTAAGTATTTATCTATATATATATATATAGATATAGGTACATCGACAGAGGAACATAATATATTATTATTTTAAATATAAAAAGGAGCAGTGCTTTGTGGTGTAGGGCTCACCTAACTCTTAGGATGAATTCTGTGCGAATTCACTTTACGCATCTCTAACTTTAACGTATTGTGTAGATTTCTAACATGAAATATTATCCACTAAGCTGGTAAAGGAAAATCATAAGGAAATCGGCACGCTTGGACGTTTTCCATAATGTTCTCCAAAGCGTATGAAGTTTGTAAACTCACAGTCGAACCAGCATATAAGTCTATGGTCTTAACCCTCTTCATTCTGTTAGAAGACCCTTGTCCAACGATGGACTTGATGAGAATAAACGTGTAACCCCTCGTTACCCAAACCAAAATCACCCCTTTTAACTTTTCAACCAGCTGAATACTGAGACATCCAATTTGTTACGTTACAATTCGCCTCCGTCGAATTAATGTTAGTTTACATTGATATATTCACTATCATATTTTGTATTGGAGGATCGAGTGTATTGTTACGCGTGAAATTAAATTACAGTCGAACCTGCTTTAGCAACATTACGCTAGGTAGTCGACATATGACGTCTCTTACTGGTCATCGAAATAAGAATTTTAATGTCACTGTTATACAAAAAGGTGAAGAGACATTAATTTAACCACGATTGCCTGACAAAAATTTAAAGCAAAAGTTTTTAAATATCTAAAGCAAAACTGCAATCTATTATGCAAAAAACTATTAGCGTTTCGCCTGAAATATTTCGTAGGTACGATCGTAGAACACGATTTTTATCGCTAAACTATCATAAGTTTCGACACATGTTTCTAAAGTAACGACAGGCCCCTTGTACATTTTCATGCATCCTTAATTCCCTAATTAACAACATTCCGCGTTCAGTGTTCGCAATTAAATTAGACATAACTTTTTGTGTCAAAGTCGACGGGAAGCAGAAACGAAAGCTTAATAAAAATATCATGTGGAGTGACTTGATAATTTTCCCAGACACAAACTGTATTTAATATGTATTCAATATTTGTTATTTTAACACAAACAATTATTCATGAACGTTCAAGGCACCATGGAAAGCAGTTTTCAGAATAAATAACATTTACTGCAAACCTGGTAAAATTAAAATTTTCGAGAGTTATTGATTGTTTTCTACTAGAAATTACCATATTTGGTGATTGATAACATATAAGTGCAATATGTTTTATACGGGTATATAAACATAGGGCCCGTTAGTCCCATAACTGGAATATTGTATGCATATAAATATATGTAGCCATTCACAAATTTATGCCTTCAAAGGAGGGCGTACGTAACGACCCTTCAATTTCCCTTTCAGCCCGAACCTATTCAGGAAGCAAAAGCATTTCGTTTTGCCTCCGAACTTCCAATCAATGCTCTCAAAATAAAATATAATATTAGAAGTAGGCACATTTAGCGACATACGGGGAGAATAATAAATTGGTATTCATTGTCATGGGAAAGTGTTATTTTTCTGATTATACTAGAATAATATATAAGTATCGTGCTTGCTCAAGTGATTTGTAATCCCTTCATACGAAGTGCGAGTTGCGTTCATGTGTCAAGCTCAAATGTAATTATTTTTGTGTAATTTAGTTCTCGAATTACCATTATGAATGTTAATACCTATCGTATACTCGCATTGTGTTAGGTACTTGTGTTTTGACCTTAATTGCGTTTAGCATTACGTCTCTTGAGGTCATACTCGTATAGCTGCATAACTGCATAATTAATATTGCAAGTTAATTGCACTTTTAATACTTCCCGTGTAAAGTCTATTTGTTTTACTTTCTTAGAGTGGGTTCGGCGAAATTAGGGAATTTTTACAGAATATTCTCCTCATTTACACTCACTTCGTTACAATATTTCTACAATTCTAGCAGATAAAAATGTAAGTTATAACGCTAATTATCGCATTATGTATCTTATTATTATTATTTATTGATCTAACAATACAAATAAAATGTTAGTGTATTATGATTAAAAGGGGATAACAAATATTTTTTTTTTGATCTTAACTCATCTAAATACAATCAGTTAAAAACAAATGTCAGAAAAGTTATTAAACAAAGTTGTTAACCTGATGACAGAATGATGCCATATAACCAGTATTAGCAATTTTTCTATTCAATATTGCTTCCCCGCACCATCATAAACAAATACTTCCACTTCGCCGCAGATGATTATCGAACGGCTGTATACCGAAGTTGATACTTTAGAAGCAAAACAAACAACACATTTTATACCAAATTCACGTATATTTACCGAACGATGGTAGAAATTACTTGAACGGCGCGCGAGATTGCTTGCCCGAAGGTGCGCGAGCTCTTTATTAATGCACGGCTCTGGCGACTTTGCATCCTAGTCAATTCCCCCACGTTAAACAACGAACTGTTTATTGCCAGACGGAAATTTTCAGTCCATTTTCCCTTTACTTAGTTTTATTTTCCTCAGTACGCTCGATTGTACGAACGTATAAGTATGTATAAATGTTTATTTTTAACATGTTCAAGCACAAATATAAATAATTGTGTTCTTCGTAATCAAGTTGCACAAATAAAATTTACATAATTTCATACTGCAAACAATACTGTGACTTATGTTTATTTGTTGGCTGGTTAGTTTCTACTGTAAAATGCTTACACGAATGCTTATACGAAATACAAAATAATAAGTAATAAGTGGCGTACCATGGACAGACTGTTCCGTAAGGTGTGTGACATCTGCAAACTCACACTTGGGCAGCGTGACAGGCTTCGGCCATAACCGTGCTTATTTTAAGAGGAGACCACTGTGCAACAGTGGTAAGAGTGGTAATGAAGGACGTTGTAAAAACTGTCTACATTTTTTCAAACCTCCTGCCTAACGTCTTATGCAAAAAGAACTTCACGCTAGATCCTCTAATATATACCTACTCTTTGGTTCATATATTTACATTTTGTAATGAAAATCTTTCTTTTGGATTTACGGGTATTTCAGTTGGTGTAAGGAACACTTGATTTTGTACGAATTTCTCGTTAAATACTAATATTTACTGGTTGCCGTGAAACTCCCCGCTTGAAAATGTTCGCCCGGAAGTGCAGTCTTTATTAATGCACGCCGTTGACGACCTAAACAACTTTAAGGAAACTACCTCCATTCTGCACCTACCCCCTTGCTCACCCCGCGTTAAACAAGAACTGTTTATTGCTTGACGGAAATTCTCTGCGCATTTCCTTTTTCCTTACTGGTTGTTTTTCAGCAATATAGCTATAGGTAGCATACATTAAGTTCTTGTCCGATAATTTGTTTTTTTCTTTCTGAAGCTTTTTAGGTGGGATTTTATAGAAGGATTTTCGCTAGATATTTACCCCTAGTCGAACATACCTGTTATTGACGTGTATTACTGCTCGGGTAGTATTTTTCAAAACATAACTCTACTATCATCAATCAGTATTAATTAAACTTCAAAAGTATTGGAGTGACTCATAAAATTGTCAATGTTTGTGTGTATCAACACTTATCAAACATTAAAATAGGCATGTAACATTATTTAAAGAACAAAATTGATTTATTACTTCCGCTAATTAAATCTGTTTATCCCTACTTACATGCAAATGAGAGCTATTAACACAGAGCTGACGTATCCAAAGTACAATGCAACTGTGGCTCCTTTCAGACAGGACAATAGAGATTTTCCTGTGGAGCCAGAGTGAAGTGTTGGTTTTGAACTGGATAAACTAGCTCATTTCATCATCGAAGTGCTTTACATGCATATATGCGCATGGAAATAACGCCAGACACCGCGCTGCCCAGGTTTTGATGTTTAGAAAGTGGCTGATAATAAAAGTTGTCAGCATCTAAATACACCTGAATTCTGAATACTCTATTTTCTTTTATGTACGCCGACTTTGAAATGATACGGTATAAACTGAAGCTGTATGTTCGAATGAACCAATGTTAAAAAACAAAAATAGGTATACTCAAAAATATAGCAGTGACAGTTTCTAATCGTCTTGCAAAATAAGTTTTGATCTGTTAGCTAAAAGAATGATATTTATGAAACATTTCGTGATCGTAAAGCCACAAGTCCGCAGTGTCAAGCAGGATTGCTACGTGCTCGCTTAAATTTCTAATATTTCGGTTTATGCCATTAAATGTTACACTTGTACGTGACGAAGCTAAATCAGATACCGCTACCCATGGTTCTTATACCGCCAACCACACTTTCTAAGCATTGCGTTCTTTTTAAACTTACTGTAAAACTGTTCGTTTCGAGGACGTTTTTACTTTTACCAATGACACAAAAATAGACGAATACATCGCACGATAGATAAATGAACTGATGACTGGCCTTTCGTCTCTGTGTTTAGTGTGTTTAGTGAACCTGGAGCCGTGGATTAAATTCCCATAGAAAAAAAATATTTGTGACAAAAGTACTACTTTGATATTACATATCTAAGAGTGGATAATTCCCAAAATATTATTCGTATTCGAAAGTGCAAATAATAAAAAAAATACTACTGTTAACGTAATATTACCCCTTTAAAGATAGACAAAGAGAATTGAGTGCCAAATATCTTTATCCTTGAATACTTGATATCCTTTATCTACATTTATCGTTCTTTCTATACATAAGCTTCGAACACTTCTAATTCATCGGCCAGTTTCTTACCGATACGGTCGAGATAGGTTAGTCCTGGTCTTCATCAGAACCTGCATATATCAGTACAATTGCCTAGTCATTTTTATCTGCCAATCTTTCTATTTTCACATATCTTGGCGGTGTTAAAAGCCACATTTATATATCGGTTAATGTCAACAATAAATGTACACTTAAAAAAAACTAATCATAAACCGGTTCTCAGCGATCCATGCCACTGAAATATTGACTGTGATCAAAAATACATGTCATTATACATTTAATGTTTTCAACGTGTTCGAAATTGATGGTGCTAATTAAACGGGCAATGTATGCTCACATAATAGAAATGATTGGTAAGAGACATTTTTGTCGTGAATCAAACTGCTATTGAACGAGGCCGCGTGCTCTCGGTCAGTTAGCCGCAAACTGGTTTCATTATCAAAAGTCAATAACTTTCTGATGCATTCCGAGTCATGGCCAAGACTACGACTGTTATGTCCAAACTAAACGAGCATTCGCCTTGCAGTTGTAATAATGAGGATCTTAACAAACAAATGAACTTACAACAAACATAGTATCATACATCAAATATAATCGTACCTCAAATGTGCTTGCTACTTACCATAACGCCTAAAAACCGTAAAGAAGTAGGTAGAAGACAGGAGTCACGCTTAGAACCAACACGACCAACGAGGCATGTGTACTTGTATTGTATTCTCAGTAAGTGTTAAGTACCTACATACTTAACTTGGACATAACAAGGAATCTCGTTATCCTTATAACTTATAAGTATCACTTTCGCTACCTTACACATTTAGAAGAGTAGCTACAAAATATTAATGAAAAAAAATTATAGAACTTGTTATTTATTTTTAGCAAATTAATATATTTACATAATATGTGCTTTGTAAATATATTAATTTGTAAATTCACAGATGAAAGTGTGCATTCATCTTTGTGTGTGAGACAATTTTTTGCGATAAAAAACGGAAGTTATACTTTCTTTTAATATACACACCGCGTACTTTCACTAGTAATGAAAAAATATAGTGCGAATTTTTACTATTGAGATAAAACTTAAGGGGTTTCAATGTACAGTAATTATAAGTTTAACTAAATATCATTCATAGATTTCAAAGAGCCAAAGGCTGAGCTCAATGGCGTGGTATTGGAAAGGTCTGTAACCAGCAAAACAGGATAACCATGATGATGATCAGTTGATAATCTAAACAAATAAATCGGAATTTCTGTTTGTAACATTAAAATAACCGCTTTTTAATATATCTATATGAATGTATACACGGTATCAAAATAACATTGTTTACCATTTTTGTCTATCTGTTATTTGTTCCAACTAATCTATGGAAAGAACGATTTCGACGGAACTTTCACTGTCAGATACTGTAATCACATTAACTTACTTTGATTTAAGAAATTTTTATATTCGTCGCGCACTTTATAAAAAAAACAGTATGCGATTTAAAATTAAATATCTTTTACTAGAAAATCTGCACACTTTAGGATTATTTAAAAATGTTCTCCAAGACGTGCGAAGTCTGCGCACCCGCCTACCCAGAGTATTAGACTATGACACTGACTATGTCATGTCATGAAATAGTCAATGTCGTAGTCGACATCGAGACGACTTCGTGTCATGCCATTAAAGTTGTCTCAGTGTCAGTGAAGCTATGAAAGTGTTTTGTTAACAAAAATTAAAATTTTATGTTTATATTTGAATACTGTTTAATATATAAGTAAACTTTAAAGAAAGGCCTAAATTTTCGAAAACATTCTTAAATTGTTTGTGAATATGTGCAAATATTCTCTTTGACTGCATACGTCGGAGGAAAACGAGCACATGTGCAACAGAACGCAATTAATGCAGCAAGTAAAATTCCGCAATATTCATTATCTTTGTGAACGCACTGATGCAGTGCTATAGGTTCATTTAACTCCCGTCGCTGCTTTAATTTCTCAGTTAACGTAGATTTAATGGGCGTCTGCTCGTAAATACATTTCGCTGATGGCCCTGTGGTCTAGTGGTTAGTAACTGACTATCGAGCCAAAGGTTGTGATTTCGAATCCCACTAGGTACAAATATTTGTGTGATGAGCACAAGTGTTCGTTCCGTCTGGCTGTGTTATAAATAATTAACGTAAATTCATACTTATTACCAATACTCGTATTGTAAAATGTAAATAATATTAAATATTAATATTTCGAACAATATTAAATTTTCTAATTTAGTATTTCTAGTAGTGCTTCGGAGTCTGGATATGTGCCCGGTGTATGGCAATAGGCTCACCACCTATTGCATGGTGGGCCGTGAACGTAACCGGTGAAACGAAGGAGTGTTCTGAATTCTTCTTCCTACCTCTTTACGGGGATTACAGCAAGATTTACGGCGTGAGCCCCTGAGTTTTCTTTAACATCTCTCTCTATTGCCCACTTTGGGTCATTTTGCTCTCATTGAATAGATTTTCGGATACCGTTCTTTTTGACTCTAGCTCTATGCCGCTGGCTTTTCCAAGTCGTCATGCCGCTCGGTAGCATGGCCATCTACGTTTCTTGTACATAAATGTAAATTAAACATAGTTCACAGGAAGGTTTTTGCAATTTCTTTAAATACATCAAACTTTCTGTATAAATTCGTTGTCGACCTTGACGGCAGCGATTTATTTAAGTGGTCGATTTCAACGGAACTCGATTGCGCATCAAGCCCAACTGCCGTACACTGTAATTTACAACTTAAGGTTTTATATAATAAACGGGTATTTATTTTATTTGGGTAATTAGGTACGTAGCAATTGAATTCAAAATTAACGCACAATATTCATTTCGT
>DWEI01003121.1:0-13242 GCA_018245875.1 Mysoria ambigua | reverse complement strand
AGTGTTCGACCCGGGAATCGAACCCGGGACCTCTCGATCGGCAGTCGCACCTGCAACCAACACGACCAACGAGGCAGTCAATAGAATATTATAATTACAGAAAAAGAATTAATAGAATATTTTAATTACATAGTACATCATTTCCATTGTCTATAAACAAATTGCAACACTTATATTGAAAAATCTAGGTATTATGAAAGTGACAATCTAACTAGGTATTCTATATTTTGTACATATATATGCGTCTAAAACATGCATGTTCCATAACCGGCTGTTTATCTTTAAAAAAGAATTGCCGACGACTCTTACTTGTAAACAATAGTAATATTCCAGATCACAGAAAATTACAATGAATTAATGTACAAGTATGATTATAGTCATCTCTCAAGAAAATAGCCGTGATAATATTCATTTAGACTCCCAGGTTACAAGCAATGAAATAAGAATTCGTAACGTTATTATTATTCTTTAAGAATTTTATCGCCGTCTAATTAGGTGTATTGTGTATGATATGTCCCCCCTCCTTTTCTCTTATTTCATGGAACATATAATCTGGTGAAACGTGGCAATGTACTTTACACTTTGTTCTAGCCCTTCGTAGAAACACCGAATAAAATGTTAAGTTATACAATTGAACAATGACTCTTTATGTGGAGTTTCTCTGCTAGCATAGCCAGAGGTGGAGAGACAGGAGCCTCTAGGACACGATAGTATGGTGGTGGTTATAAATAGTGTTTACGCGGTCTTCACCGGTTACACTACGCGCTGGCGGCGCGCCAACGGGTTCATCATTACCGCCGGCGTCCCCGAAACGTTTTAAACCGCGCTCTCGCCCCCCTGACAGTTATGGATAGAGCACTCATAATAGGAATCGTATTCTAGTTCATTGATGTCTATATATTATTTGAGAGAGAGGGAAAGAAATTAGAGAACTCGTTTACTCTCCCTCTCTCTCATATAATTTGTATCCATCTGTAATTTAAAAGATTTTTTATGTATAGAAATAATTCATATTTTTAATTAAATAATTAGATTGGTGTTCGTTTTATTTCCAGAGTACGGCTTGACCTATATCAAAGGTACATTGCGTTCGAAAATAAAATTAATGTTTTTGAAATCGATTTTTAAAGTGTAAAATGTTTTAAAATGTTTTTAAATTAAAACATCTACTAATATGGCGATGCGTAAAATCGTAAATCATGACTCGATTTACGTAATAGCTAAGCTTCTGAAAGCTACGAATGAACACAGCTTTGTGCTGTCCGCGATGACTTCATCCTGTGTTTGTGTATAAACGATTTTACGATTACAATTACATTAACGCATCCGAAACGAAATCAACATGTGGTTTTCCGATATTACATACAAAAGAAATTAAAAATCTGCTATGCAATTAAGTTTGTTTATTTGTACATAACGCTTGTTTAATGAAAAAGAGAGTGAATTTTACAACGCACCACAAACATGCCAACAGTTTATGTAATAATTACCATAATAATACATGACTATCAAAGAAAAGTCCTATAAATAGGATTTGATGAACTTGTTATAAACAAATCTCACACAATTGTAGTGATAAACAAAGGTGCTGCTGTTTCTAATGGTGCAATGAAAAAATCCGTCCTGAATTAAGGCTATAGTTGCACGTCCAACCGTCGCCGCTATTGAAATAGTTCAATTCATTACAACCATTCGTCAATTCATCACAGTACATTTGTTATTCCGATCGTCGAATCCGTACCGAGGCTATTGCTATTTTGGCGTAAAAGTACAATGAATTGAAAAAAATACGAGCATCTTTAACAAAACAAAAACATTAAGTTCTTTATATTAGTCGTTGTGAAAATACGCATTTCGAAATTGATAAGTAGACACTATATTATACATACAGTGGCGCATATTTGACTCAAAGGCTAGCGTAAAAACAATGATTTCTATCGAATGCGATTCAAATTATTTTTGTTTGCTCATTTTGAATAAACTCCTCAAGTTGCGAATTCATAAAAAGAGAAATACAACAATATTACAATATGATAGATAGCATTAGGTGTTTACTATCTACTATGTATGGGACCTGGTGTTAATATATAATAAAACCTTTAATAAGTATCTCTATGTCAATCGAATTTAGATTCCTAAATACTTCTGGTACACTTACAAGGCGCGCGCCGCTTGCGGTGCCGGAAGTTGCAATTACACCGTGCACATTACAATTTATTTATTAAACGGTACGGTCTAGAATGTTCGAATACTTCCGAACAGATCGACAGGAACGCGGGACGAACGGTACGACACACGTGTTGAACGTGGTACGAACGGTACGACGGGTCATGTGTTGAACACATTACAGCGGACACGCGGACGAAAATACAACGACCGCGAGATCTAGCGATGGGAAACCAAACGCGTCTGCTGTTAGTGATTGCCTCTCAAGGTTTCTAACGTCTATGACGCCGTCTTTCCGACGTGGCGGTTGAAAGAAATTTCCACCGACTGTTATTTGTTTTCCGTATTTTGGAAAAATTCAAACATTCCTACACCGAAACTCATTAGGATTTGTTTGTTGCCAAGTAAAGAAACTGTTAGTAATATTATGTGTGTTTTCAATAATGTATCGTTGCCATAGATAATAACATCTTTTAAAACCTAGATGTAGTTATAAAATGGTGACAAGTTTACTATATTCTCTGTTTATTCCTTCGCGGAAATACAGTCGTGATGTTATGTCACATCTTTGTGTTTCTCTCATATCAATAAAAAAATTGTAAAGTGTGATTTTAGTTTTTAAAACAAAATGAAAACAAATACTTTATTGCCTGAACTAAAACTCACCGCTTAAAGTGAAAGCTATTTTCTATCTCAATTCGTGTCTTAACTATAATATCTAGACCCCTTGACCGACATACCGCACTGACGGCAATTTAAAGTTTCACGGATAACAAAAGTGTAGCAAAAAGCGTTAAAGCGCACACTGACATACACACATACACTTGTTAATAAATGTAACATGGAGTTGCGACTGTAAATTGCTAGAATTTTTGTATATTATTTAAAGTAATATTTTGAATAATACGGTCAAAACAGAGCACATATTTCATTACGTACATAGACGAAAATGCGGATTTTTGTCATTAAGGTTTCAATTTCTAACAATAATAATAATAATTTGGTACAATGGTATCAGATGTTTCGATTGCTTTATACGTACATTCTGAGTAGGTAAAGAGAAAGTCGTTAGATATGAAATAAATAAACAAAGAACGAATCAATGAAATAATTAATCAACCCATCAATCAAATAAATAATCAATCAATTCATTCATTCATTAAACGTCACAAGGGATTCTACGTCAAGTTTCCGCTCACGTTCTTGTTGATACCGTGAATTCAGTAAACAATTTAGACGATTGTTCAAAAGCACCCTATTAAATAAAAACATAGAATTTAAAGTTGTTAAATATACTAAGTGTTTGCAAGAATAAGACAAGTTCTCGAGTTTCAAGAAGCTTTTATGCGTCACCGCAAATTGATGCAATAAAATGATACTAAGTTGATGCACACTCGTAAATATGGCACAAT
Source organism: Mysoria ambigua (assembly GCA_018245875.1). NCBI lineage: Eukaryota > Metazoa > Arthropoda > Insecta > Lepidoptera > Hesperiidae > Mysoria > Mysoria ambigua. Next base: position 9,664 of record DWEI01003121.1, on the reverse strand, counting down.
GTACTAAGTAGATATATCTACTAAAAATACTTCCGTTTTAAGAAAAGAATTGTAGTTATGTTGCTTCATCTTAACGTTAATTTTACAAAAAATATTTTATTAAATAATTAAAAGATAAAGATAAATTAAAAAAATACAAAACAATACGAAAATATTTTTTCACTATTCGAACGTATTATACCAAAACAATAAACGCTAACTCGTATGAAGCTAGAAAGAGTTAAAATATGGCGACCGGCGCCAAGTTGAATGTTATGGACCCCTGAAGCAGGAAACATGGATTTTATAAATAGAACGGTTGTTTTCTCAGATGCAAGGGAGCGCACGTGGGCGGGGTGTTTACTGTCGCGCGAGAGAACGCGAACAATGAGTACTTTTCTTTTGCGTGAGAAATGTAGTTTACAGAAACAATGCAATATTATATAAGGCGCACGTTTATACTGTTAAGCATGAACTTAATATCATTTAATAATAAACATCATAGGATAATCATCACATCACTGATATTATTAGTAATACGTATGTAATTACGTGAATTAATTGATACACTTGAAAACTAAGCACTCTTTTATAATTGTGAATCACATGTTCCTGACCAAAAAAATAAACGTGGTAATAATTCTGAATTAAAAACAGTATCAACACTAGGTGCAGGTTAAGTGCATCAATCATTAGGTATAAAAAAGAATGCGTTGAAAGCTCACCTTGAAGTCTAAAAAGAGCTTTTAAAATAGTTATATACAAACAGGTTTTAAAATAGTTATATACAAACAGTGGAAATGGCTAAATAAAAAGAGACCACATTATATTATATAGTCATAATTTGTGAATAGGCTATGCGGGAGTTAGAAACATAGAAAGGGCAATGTAATATAAAAAATGAAAACTGAATAAGCTAATACTACAACAGTGAAAGTGTCAATGGTATTTTGCGACGTGGCAATTGGAGTGAAACGAAGCGATGGTGGCACCGTTGGGGAAGGGTGATGCGCACGGAGATAAGGAAACATAAACTTCCATGTACTGTTTGCTTATAACATAACAAATGGTTTTTTGAAATCGGCTTGCAGAAAACAGTTTGTCAATCTATCAACCCAGAATAGTCAAACTGGTTAGTTTTTTTTTCCAATGGCTTACAAACATTCGATTGTTATTACATTATTATATTATCTGTAAAAAAGTAGTAAAACAACAAGAAAAAACACAATAGCTCATGAAATATTCTCACGTATTAATTTTGTAATGCTCAATAATAACATAGTTTAAACTATGCTTTGTTTTGACGACTTTATAATTTTGATGGAGCACCATAGACAATGCTTGATGGAATTAAAACATTACGGAGATGGGCGTCAACAATCGATGATCGGAATATTGTGTACGCACGATCATCGAACCATAATGGATTACGATAACTAACAAATCAATTATACCCTTAATAGAAATCTGCGAATAAATATAATGGTAATACGGATTAGATAGAATGGTAATATGGTTTATTACTGTACTTAGTCTATAAAGAAGAAAAATGATACTATTGGGTGACCTAATTTCGGACTATCCCCGCGCCGTAGAAATATCAGTGGGATAATAAAACTGATTGGATTTTTAGTATCAAAAATAGAAGCGTCATCATAAAAAACTTTTATGTTTGTTGCTAAAGAAACTTTCCGTACGTCTTTTAACTTCTATTCTAAGACAGCAATTCTAGAAGATGTATGTTATCGTACTATGCGATTTCGATGCGATACCAACGAGGTACAAATTGTTGTTGGCATATCTTAACACATGAGATGGGTTTAATGACAATCACTTAAGTCTTAAACTGTATTTTTAACACAGTTAAACCGTTTTAAACATGATAAATGTCAACAATTTTTGATATATTTTTAAAAGCGATATCTCACATGGATAAAACAAAAGTTTAGTGTCCAGTGATGTAACTACAAGATCAACGAAACAACGCACGCATGTCCTGATCTACGTCAATGGTATTTACGGGATATGGATGTTTATGTAGATGAACGATTTAACGAAGCAAGGTCGGTATATAAAGTAAACTAAGAATTATAGCGCCGGATCTATGCATTACGTAATGTTTATAATATAGGATTACTATTTCTTACTCAATTTAAAAAGAAACATTCCAATTTTATGACAGACCAATAAGCGTTTGATAGGATCAAATTAAAAGTAATCGGGATTATGACAGCTAAAGGGAGTTCATCACTACGATCGAGAATATAAAGTATAATCAGTCATAATAAGAAATTCTTTAAAACGACGCAGTAGAAAAAAGACGTAAATTAGCGGAACGAAGATACATTGCAAAACATAATAAGTACGGCGTAGAAGTAGTGGTATATCCTACTGTGGCAACACATTAGGGCGTAACTCTTATAGTATTTGTATTATCACACGCGCCTTACGAATTAGAGTGTGACAACTTAGGCAATGGTGTCGAGTGTAGGGGGCAAGCGCATTTGACATTACAACAAGATTGGTACTCAAACTGTAAATTAAGAGATACAAAAAAAATGGCTGTACATTACCTTTTCTTTAGCAAAACCGAGAGTAGAGAATAAATGTAAAATTTTTGCATTTGCTGTAATGAAAACCAAGCCTGAATGTTATTTGAGTACGTCAGTACGATGTACCTTAAATTAGATTTAAGTTTTTTTCTTTTAAATAACGTTACTATCCATTTCAAAACAGACTTAATTACAACCTTTTTTTAATACAGTATTATAAAATCCACTTTTCAAGTTAAGGAGCCATAGAACATAACGATTCTAATAGTTAGAAACATTAAATTTTTGACTCTGAAACTAGTGTAACAATCGCAGGAATTTTGGCAGATTAACGCTCTAATCGATGGTCGTATATAGAATCAACAGATAATAATAATATTTTACCCATTTATATGGTTTTATCATTGAGTCAAATATCGATTAATTACATTCCAGGATAATAAATTAGTACAAAATTAATAAGAATGCTAATTATTAATTGTAGAAATAATCACACTGTAAATTATAGAGGTAATCTCAATCAATAAAATAACAGAAATCAATCTATAGAAATAATCATTATCAAGTTAAAAGGCATACCCGTTATGGGACTACTGAGTAGTCGGTATACATGTTTAAAAATAGTAATGAATGTGGAAAAAGTTCAAGAAGTCAGATCTGTCGAGAGATAAATAACACATGGTGCGTTTTGCTCGTGAGGATGTAACAATAATGATTTGTATAAGTTTATTCGTTAAAGTTTCTATTATTATTGCAAGCAGAATGGTATATAATAAATGACCACCAAACGTGCTTAGCATGCTCGGACTTGAAACATATGGTTCATAATACGCCATAGCACCCTAAGTAAAATATAAACATGACAATATTACACAAATATTGGTGTGTTCCATTAATATTGAGTATAAACAAAGCACTAGCAATTGCTAGTGTATTAAGGTAATTATACTGTGATTGTAACGTTACAGAGAAACATGTGAATGCATATTCATGACGCGGTACGAAAGCGGCATATGACTTTCGTAATTAAAAGAGAGAAAAGAAATAAAATGACGTATAAAACAAAAAACGTATATTGTTATGATAGAAATGGTAAACGAAGGTGAGGAATTACCTAACGGTGGAAACAAAGAGACATTACGACACGACAGCGAGGAAATAGTAATGCTTGCGTAACACGTAATCTCATTAAAAAAACTAAAACAATACCTTGGTGTAACATGAGACTAATGAATATTTTCTTTTATGTTGGGAATGTCGATAACATAACTTTTACCGGTTACAATCATATACAGACAGATAATAAATCATGGATTACAACGAAATGTATCACATCTTACGTCGCCGTCGAAAGGCACGTTGATGTTACCGATAATATTAACACGGAATATTTAATGGGAGACTCAATCTATGATTACGTCACTGTTGATATGGTTGTTGGGTGAAGGAAACCTTTTTTTTAAATAAATCATACGGAAACATAGAATATAGATCATGAGGAAACAGAGATAAAAAATGGAATTGAATGAAAACGGGTAATAACCGTAAGACCAGGAGACCATCTTAATTTGTCTAGAAGAAAAAAAAGTGTACCATAAGTTGTTGGTCGTAACAAAAAAATAAATTGAGCGATCTCTCATTACGGTAAGCAAAAAAGCGTAAAATAAATTAGTAACGGAATAAATCAGGTTGTCTCGAAGCAATTGCGATTCGTAGATGAGGAACAGTTCGAAAAGTGAGAGTTTTGTGCACCGGCGCCGATTCTCCCACGACTTTCTTTGCGACTGTAATAATATATATTAACTCAAGTTGATAAACAACAGGGCGATGACCTAACGCTAAAGTTAAATTAATAACCATATTGGAACGATCTTGCTCATTATCTCCTTGCGTAAGAGATTATAAGTTTCATAGTAAAGTATATATATTAATATACGTGTTGTTTTAATTATATAGCGTGGTATGCATGATGGAGACCTTGATTGTGTCTGTAGGTAGCAGTGAACGTATTTAGAAGTGGTAATGTAATGTTGTTTGAAGAAATCAAAAGAAAGAATATATTAAATATAAATATTGTTAGTTCTTCTCACAATATTATGCAGTTATCATTAACAGAACCTATATTAAAAATGAGGGGTCTGGCATCAAAGGCAAATTTATCTTTTTTAAATTTCTATACATTTGACCAATTTCGAAAACAGTCGACCTTACAAAATTGTACAATTCACGATGGCGAAGTTCCTGCTTATGTAACCTGGTGATTTTCTATCAAATAAGGTCAAGTATGGTGTTGACATTCATCACGATTAGGCACGAAGGTAGGAAGGAAATGACGGCCCGGATAGCGGAACCCTGAAGGCATATTACCACACCTTTATGATGTCGGTTCGGATAGAGGGAATTTGTTTCGATATCACACAGGAAACAACATGTAAAAATAAACTCCACAATTGCGAAGATTGAGCATCAATTGCAAACCATAGTATTAACTGTAGTTCAATTATATTATTAAGCACAATTGGTTTGTATTATTAAGCCTCACCGATCCGCAGAATATATAACATTCGGAGAATATACATGCATCCGCAGAATACACAAGTTTAATTCTATGATATTTATTTCAACAACAAATAAGGTTGACATAGATTGCCTCGTTAGTCGTGTTGGTTGCATGTGCGACGGCCGATCGGGAGGTCCCGGATTTGATTTCCGTGTCGAACACTACAAAATTTCCTAATTAATTTTTTTTCTAGTAGTTGTTTGGAGTTTGGATATGTGCTAGATGCATGGCAATAGGCTCACCACCTATTCCATAGTGGGACGTAAACGGAACCGGTGAATCGAGGGAATGTTCTGCATTCCGCTGCCTACCCCTTCGGGGATTACAGACGTGAAGTTACGTAAATAAGGTTGCAAATAGTATCAATTGTGTGCCGTCGTAAGTTGGAACACGTATGCCAACCGAACCTTATATAATCGAATAAGCACATTGGAGGTTCTATGATGCATATGATTCGCAACGTGGGTGTCGGTTGACAGCAAGACGTTTCAAATGTTCGTAAACGTCCCAGGCTATTGGTACGTAGGCGAGCGCGACAGGAAGTAGCGAGCTTTAAATAGAATTGGTCATAGCGATGAGTGTGTCAAATACGAAGTCTATTTCGGCTGTCAAATTCTATACGGGCGCGACAATATAGAATGAGTAGAGTAGTAAAAAATATAAAATGGAGCAAAATTTGTTTTTGATATTAAAATATTTTTTAGGTGAATAATATTGAAAATTTTTCATTATTAATCACTGTCATCAACATCATCAGTTTATTGCAACCAACTACTGGACACAGGACTCATCTGTGGGGTTATGCCCCATAATCCCCTCGCCGGGCCTACTCTACATTATTATATATTATGACACGACTACATAATTATGTGATGTCTCCAAAATGTTAGGGAGTACACCTTATTAAAAAACCTTACAATCATAAAACTGCACCGAGAACCATTTATGTATGTTTAATATGATATAACTTAAATTAATTATTAAACAAATTATATTTAAACTTAAAACGCGCATTTTTTAAAGAGGTGCGCGCCAGAGATTTGAACCCGGTCTCCCGGAGTGAGAGGTCGAATTATAAATCACTAGGCTATCACTGCACTATATATTGAACAATATATAAAGATGACCCTAAAGTCAATGCAATGACGATAGTAGCGAAGAAGAAAATATTAATGATATTGTTTATATATTTTATAACATCTGTACTCCCCAATGACGGAGGCAGAGGAGTGTAAGAAACTCCTGCCATTCACATGTTATTTTCTACGTATCACTATGCAGTGGGCCCAAGCTCATGTACATAAGTGTAAAGTAATTTCCAAAATCAAAAGATTACGTAGTATTACCATAGTACCGACGATAACAAAAGGCTCCGTGGAATTGATTAACAGTAACTTATTGACTACTTTCACTTATTATGTTATTATGTCAGTATACATTTAGATTGATATTGCAAATGATTTCGATTAAAGATATTAGCGGCGTGCAAAGATAATGAATGTCTTTTTACAACATAGCAGACATATAATTGACTGTTCATTAGATTCCGAGGTTTTGACAGTTGATTTGAGGTTAGTAAATTTTATTCCCAATCTTGATAAATATTGGGCAAATATCGCGAATATTTGGGCTCTTTTTAAATATGGAACTGTCTACCTAAAATATGTTAACGAAATCATACATCTAATTTGATAGTTACTTGGATGTCATAGCGCAGGCACTTCCCAGTTCGAGATCAAATGGTCTTCGCAAGATACGATAATACAATGCTAAAATTTTTTTGTACCATAACAGCATTTTGGTAATAATAAATATATATTACGATTAAACAAAGACGCGAAGTAAGTAACTTACGCTAGTACGCGAGATATGTTTTCACAGTTTTATTTAAAACTTTACATATGTATTAAGAATCATTAATATTATCTAGTTTATATATAATTTTATAACAATGAAAACGGACAGAAAAATTAATCAACATTTTTGGTTAGCGAACATCATAATTGAATATAGCTTATGAAACTAAACTCAGTGAATGTATACCGAGATTTGTGCTGGGCCGTTAGGTATATAAATTATTTTTTGTTATTCAGTGAAATTGATCGTCGCAGTCAAAGTATATGCAAATATTTCACCAAGGACTCGATCCGGCCCGCAAACCGGTCCGCCTCACGCATTACTCACCGGCTGCGGTGCACCGTATGATGCAACACAGGGCATATTGCATACATGACAAGCGTTTGACACTTTAGAGAAAACAAAATGTACACAGATGTTATATTTTATATTAATAAAATTTACTCAGACTCAATAAATTGTTTATTTATAAAGGTATTTACAAAAATGTGCATAAAGTTCGAATGCCTATTTAAGAATTTAGAATGTCTATAAAATATATGTATATGCGATACGTGTATATTTTTCGGCCAAAATGTTTCGGAAACAAAAAGCGAAACTACCAGATTCAATATCAATATCCGATATGTGATTTTAATGGTTAGATTTCATGCATACTTATTTAGAACAAAACTTTCTGTTGAGATTAAAAAACTATCAGAAACATGACGAAACCGTTAATGCGCGCCGAATGTTCCTTTTGAATTTTTCGCTCTTGCAACCAATTATTCTTCTTTCTTCTTAGTCACTAATTCTTAGTCAATTTACTGTTATCACTATTGCCTGTAGAAAACTGTGTCAGAATCACGACACGGCTCATGTCGAAGATTACATAATGTGGCACTTCAAGACTTCAAAAAAAAACTTTATTTTATTAGATACCAGGTCATAAACACAATTGTCTTTTGCTGTAGGAAATTTTAATAGGTACTTCGAGCAGAAGTTGAGGCAGAATGAAAATTTGATTCAATATTTCTCAAATGTTTATTCTCATATAACTTTTTTCTTGTTATTATGTTCCTCGATGAATTGCCAGTGCCTTGTATGCGGCACAGTTCCCTGTTACCACAAGTTAGTCTGTGCAGGAAACTGTGCCGATAACATGACACGGCCGCCGTCGGTGTACAAGCATGTGTGTTCATCTTGATTCTCCTTGTACATATTGCTTTATTCCTGGACTGGGCAAAAGTAGTGTTAGACGAATTCCGGTCACGTGTGATGACGATCTGTGAAATACTGCAAGGCGATGCTGAATATAGTAAGCATATGATAGGACGCAGCGAGGCCTATATCTAACAATGGAATGAGATAGGCTGGTGATGGTGATGATGACAGAAACAGTTTGTGGTCCTCTGTAACCAATTGGAGATCCTGCCAACGACACGCCATTGCTTCAATTTGGATACCGTATTATGATTTCGTGCAGTGCTTTCTTCCAACTACCACATATTTTTCATTGATAGATAGACTGCATGTATCTGCAAAATATGCGTTTATCATTGATACATAGACCATCCCCATATCTCTAAATTTATGGATCAGATTAACTTAAAATTTACCATATTTAATCATTTTCCGGTATATTTCCGTTTTTCGCAATTTTATCTAATACGGGTTAAAACATAATATAGGTATTCTAAAGGATTCTAAAGATTTGGAAGTTACTCATTTCAAATTTTAGATTCACGCTCTCACCCTTCATAAATATAAATAATTATAGGTGTTTGGAACTCTTTACCATACGGAGGTAAAATTGGGGTTAACAGTTTGATTGACAACATTAATCATATAGGCTTTCAATAAGCAAAAACGTTTGTATTTGATCGGTTTTGGATATTCTACCCCAAAGGAAGTAAAATAGTAAAATAAAAATTACATTAAATTTCGCTGCTTTAGAAGTTATTTGAGGTTTTTGTGGAAAAAAAGATTCTGTGATGTTACTTTTTTAAGTAATCTAATTTAACCAGTTATACACGTTCTGTGTTATTGTCTTGATTTTGTTTTTTATTAAGGTTTCTTATACAGCCGACATACCTATACGGCGTCTACAGTATAGTTTCCTATTAAAAGCTAGTCTGTGCACCTATACGGTGTCTACAGTATAGTTCCCTATTAAAAGCTGGTCTGTGCAAAAAACAAAACCGGAAACACTACACGGCTGCCCCGTTAAGGACGCAATTCTGTTCTTATCTCTTCTTGCAACAGTCATCTTTTTCATCTTGTTCTCTTATATCATGATAAGGTGAGCGACATATCTGAGACGATTTTCTGTTATTGTAAGAAATTGTTGCCCCAAATCGACGATACAACACAGTCCTCATTTCACAACAGTATACTAAAAAACGTAAACTTAACTTCATGCCCGCACCCCCAGAACCCATGCATGCCTACCCCGGCAGAGAAATGCAGAACATTCCCACGAACATTCATACTATAAAACGGTCTTGTGCATAATACTGATGTGAAAACACTACTGAGATGGGTTGTTTTTTTTTCTTGTGTATTTGCAGCCGCTTTATGATAAACCAAAGCCCTGATTTCACAACACTACTCTGTTAAAACAGTTTCGTGCAAAATACTGTTTTGGAAATACGACACAAAACGTAACGTAACTTCACGCCTGTAATCCCCGAAGAGGTAGGCAGAGGAATGCAGAACACTCCCACGATTCACCGGT
>DWEI01003120.1:0-13248 GCA_018245875.1 Mysoria ambigua | reverse complement strand
TATACGATAGCTGATGACGTCGCTAATTAGTCATCTTGATATAACAAGTGGTTTCCTTTTTTAAATTGACGTTCATGCGTTTTAAATTTCACTTTTATTCTAAATTCAAAAAGAATTCAAAATGGCGGCGAACAAACGGAATTGTCCCACAGCGCAAGGTCAGCTATATTGCTAATCGCTCACCCGCCTCATTGCCAGTCTCGCCGCGGCGCAACAAGGACGTCGAGCGCCGACTTTCTCCGCCCGCCCACCGGCCGAAATGTCGTTCAGACCGGGTCACCTATTTCCATTGCCACTTGTCATACGTGGACGCTGGCCCACTGACGTCCGTGAGTTGGTTTCCAAAAAATCTTCCATTTATATTGTTATACAATCTGAAGATCCAGCTCTGTGTCTGGTTAAAGGAGCCCTATGTCTAGCAGTGAACGGGAATACGCCGATGTTGATGATGATTACGGTCATGATACTGATGGAAATGATTATGGTACAATTACATCCGTAGAGTAAAAAGACAGAGCTAGCGTATTTACTTACTACAAGGCGTAAGTAAGAAGTATTTTTATAATAATTGTATACAGCGTAGGTCTCCTTCCTAGCAGGTGTTCTGGCGTCTTGAGCGCAGCGGGTTACAGCTGGACTCAGTAAGCTCAGCACCGGAGAGAGTAACGCCGATAATGGGGGACAATGACTGAGGATTTCCAAAACCGGAGAATGAATGGTTTAGATTTCATATCATCATCAACTCTCCAGCGGATCTCCTCTTAACCAATAGTATCTGGTATTTTCTGTATACAACAATTGCTATCTTCTTTGTTCTGCATTCCTCTGCCTACCCCTTCGGGGATTACAGGCGTGAAGTTACGTTTAACAATTGCTATCTTCTTACCACTGAGGACACTGAATAAGACATCATACAACTTCATTTCTACTTACACGAAGACAGTCAGTCCTATTAGAAGATGAATAAATAATGATGCTAGCATGATCAAGTTAATTATAACTTCTCCCGAGAAAGCAACACGCAGATTTTATCTTCGCTGATGTTTGATGCAATAGTCATTAATTAAGCTAGCACAAGTGGCATCTCTGAATGGCAGAAGGTGACCCGTATGCAAATAAGTTTAGCGCGTGGGAGAAATTAACTTTCACCGCGGTGGCGGGTCACTTGTTGGCGCGGGTGTGCCATCGCTTGCTGTCTCTGTGTAAAATTTAGAAGTCAGACTATTAGGTATTAAAACATAACGATTTAAGAATTGTTGATTACGCTAGCTATCAAATTATATATTGTAACTTTTCCTGTTAAAAAATATTTGTTTGTCTATTTTAGAAATTTGCTTACTTGTATAGTAAAATAACTATTTTGTAATGGCTAGCACATACTTTAGTAACTCTACAATCTGCTCTGCAGTCACCATCAGTTGTGACACTGGTATTGAGCCGCACTTGAGCCCACGACGCGATGCAGTTGTGAGACCGCGCCTGGCGTCCGGTGGCCGAGGCGCGTGGGCAGAACAATGCGAGGCCTCACGTGGACGTACATCGAATATTCAACAGCGAATTGATCTGTCAACTCCGCTGCGCCACTTCGCTGCTCGTGTTCGTTGCTAGCCTCCGTGACAAGGTGGATTAATGATGTTGATTGTGTATATCTTCCACGTTTACCTACCGTTTGTTGCGTATTTTCTTATGTTATTACACACCTGTAATCCCCGAAGAGGTAGACAGAGGTGGACAGTACAATGGTTCACCAGTTACGTTTATGTCCCGCTATGGAATAGGTAGTGAGCTCGTTAACAATTTCGCATCTTGTATTGAGAAAATAAAGTACGAAATATAAGGTTATGGATAAGTTATATATAACTGGGTCCTGCTAAGTGCCTTGCTTGCATACAGGTAGAAGCTCTGCTCTGCGTTCCTAAGTTTCCCCATTGCTGGGATTATGGGCAAAATCCTAATCTATGTCCGACAGCGAACTAGCACAGGCTAACCGTTACGAGTAACTTGTAATAAGCATATCTTATAACACCATTTCTAAATTACATAGGGAATGGTGTTATAAGATATGTTTATTTGTCCCAAATGTATCTAAATAGTTTCCTGACACCATTACGATCCCGTTGTGGGCAGCTTATTATTGAAGCGCGTTCTCGCCTCTCGAGTACAGTACAGCAAGCCGAGAACACGGCGAGCCTTGCACAAACACTTTACATTAACTTAGGAGACATTGCTGACAAACTTTGTGACTTTCTATTGATTATATCTGTGGAAACGATGTCGTCGCATCCGAGATATTAGTTAACGCGCTATCTCGCTGACGTTTATAATTGTAATAATGTCTCTTAAACTATACACGACCATGATTACGAGCGTTCGCTGTGGCCACCAGTTCATAATTGAATCTGCGACCGGCACGCGTAGATGGTGCTTTCGCGAAAAATCGAGGACACCAGAAGACAGCGCGTCTCGCCTGCGAGAGGGGTAGAGTTAGGTCAGGTAACTCTGAACTTGTTAAAAAACTATACTTGTAAATTGTATTCATAGTTTTATACATGCTAGCAAGAGTATTTGTATGCGAAAATATCTTATCTAAAACAATGTTTTGTTTTTCATAGATCGTTTCGTCGTTGCTGTTTTCTTCCTGACTGACTTTTAGAAATAATTGTCCAACAAAAAGTTCTCTGAGGAGTGTGAAGTCTGCCAACCCGCACTTGGTCAGCGTGGCAGACTATGGCCTTAAACTTCTCATTCTAAGAGGAGACCCATGTTCCAGCAGTGGAACGATAGAAGGGTCGATATCGATCAAATTTGATCAAATATTAGCGTACAAAGCTATATTGAAACACTTACAAGATTACCAAAATATGCCCATCCCCCTCTAACGGGTTCGTTCTACGATCTGGTTGATTCACTCTCGCAAGGTTGCTCTGTCGGTTTGCACAACAAAGCTGACCCAAGCGCCGTCTCTGAAATGTCCACCGCAGTTCACAAGAATGATTAATTGATAAGACGGTAACGGAGTCTAACACTTCATTACTACCATTGAGATCGTATTTGACATTTGTCTAGTTTATCTATATTATCTATTTCAGATCTGGTTATTTAAACGTAGATCGATCGCTACGTTCGTAGCGTGGTCAACCATGACCTATTTGACCCAGTCGCAGGATTTGTTCGATTTCGTACATCGCACCTTTAATTATTCTTTTTATATATCCTTTCATGTTTTTTTTATTTATGTTATAGGGATACAAATAGATATTAAATGATAATTACAGATTATAACGAGCTTATATACCTGAATTGAGATATTGAAGAGGCCTACATATCATCACGCTTTTAATCCCCGAATAGGAAGACAGGAGTGTGATACACTCCCACCTTTCACCGGTTACGTTTACGTTCCACTATGGAATAGGTAGTGAGTCTACTGCCAGGGGGCTAAACGAGAAGTTATAATAGTTATAGATCAATGGATATGGATATCCATATACTTGACGGTGTGCGTACTACTCAGCTCATACACGTAGCGCGACACATTTGACAAGGCGAGGCGCGTGCAAACCGGTCCATGTTCAAATACATTCCAGTCCATACTCGAATACAACTGTGCCAAACTATAGGCGTGCACCGTTTGGCGGACTAATATATGGACTTGTTGCGGCCGGTGGCACACGTTCGACGTACGGATGTAATGTGCGATTAGGCGTTTTTATTTTGACGGTATTAGCTTTGGAATTTTATTTGACGTTATGTAACTCTGTGCTGAACGAGAATTGAATAAACGAGTTATTTGTAAACTTGTTAAACATTGTACGTTTGGACGTGTTTTTGTCAACATTGTAACTGTTAAATAAAAATCGATCATACATTATTAATAATTGAGATTTGAGGAAGTTAAAAATTTGTTCTTGTTCACAAGGTCCGCGACTGTGTAATCAGTGATATTGCTAATATCTTCATAACAATAAAATGTTTTTTTGGATTTGTTATGTTGGTATGGTTTTGATTGATTAAATTATACGAAAAAATACGTTGTTATGATTAGTTGTTGTTTTTGCAAAAGTTTTTCTCATACCGAACACCGACTCTATTAATACACTACTACTCTCCTACAATAACAAAAGTTCTTTTTATTTCTCTCTAAATGGTTATAATTAATATGTTAACAAAATCCTCCAGTGCTGACTAATACATGTTCCAAATTATAGTTTTCCTAATATATTTCGCTTGGTGATTTTACTGTCATAATTAGTTTTTTTAATAAAATCAATAAATGTGATTTATAATACTTTGGCTATTCACTGTTTGAGTTTAATTCACTACGAACGTAGGAAGTAACACTTTAATACGTCACAGCGTCGAGGGCAGACCTGAAAAGGTCAGAACATAATTACCGTGCTGCACTACAGAAATTTTGGAACCGGATTACGATTTATTATTTACCTACATTTTCGAATTACTTCCAATGTATAAAACCATATTAAAACCATTATATTTTCAGTTCTGGAAACCCTTTTTTTCCCGTTGTTGATCTAACATTTCTCCATGGAATAAGCCGAGTAACAATGCCTCATTGGTCAACAGGGCGATACCTTTCTCGCCTACGGAAACAAATCTAGCGAGTACTTTGTTAGGGGAGCGTGTCTGTACTTGATTATAAGTCTTTCAAGTGAAGACTTGTGTCCGTATTCCAACCTGAAATCTACTGAATGAGAGATTGATATCTAAACCACTAAGCCGTTTATACGATGGTCAGAGAAAAGATGTCTACAATGAATAACGTTTATTGTTCTACAATTGTTTATTTGTTAAATGTTGTTATGAGTACGCGCGGTACGATTGATGGACGAATGCGTACTGAATGTTGTTCACGCGGTTCACGACATAATGCGAATGGATAAGGTGTATGGTTGGACCGTATACCTTCAGTTATATACTTATATGTGGCAAAGAGAAAAAGTCACTTCAGCGCTGTTTATAAGGGTCATAAGAAAAATTATACAAAACATGAAATAGTAAATATAGTGGTACATTATTATAAATTATTTAAAATCAAGTTATCGTTGCAATTCTGGAAATTTACTTAGTCATACAAAGTATTGGTCCGGGTAGCGAGATGATTCATCTGCTTGGCATTTATGCATATTATTATAATCGCCATGAAATCAATATTCGTTTGATTGCGTTGTTCGGCGTTGCTACTTCGTGGTACGTGTCTTAATATATGTTGTGAAAAACGTAACTTCACGCCTGTGATCCCCGCAGAGGTAGGCAGAGGAGTGCAGAACACTCCCACGTTTCACCGGTTAAAAATATATGTTGTGGATAAAATAATGTATGGATGTTTGTGAATGAATCAAATTAACATTGTACCTAGTTTGTTAAAAGTGAAGTTCAACTATCATCCTGTAGCACGCCTGTATGCAATACTGGCCACTATGCAATAGGGGTTAGCTTACTGCCTACTGTATACATGAACAGAATAATATTGACAACATCGATTGCCTCCTTTGTGGAGTGGCCGAAGTCGGGTGGAGTTTTAGCATCTAATTTCAATTCTATGCTGTATTCTTCTAACTTACATTTTTAGTATAAATTTCTGTTAGCTGCTCCGAGTCTCGATCAGTGCCTGCTGTCCGACAACAGGCTCACCCTCTATTCCACAGTCAAACGTAACCGGTGAAACGTAGGAGAGTACTACATTCCTAAGCCTACCTTTTTCAGCATCACACATGTGATGTTACCTAAAAACATATATGGAATGAGTCAGTGCAAAATATAATCAGGGATAATAAGGATTGTGTTTTGTTATTTCCAGTTGAGATCTACCTGTCGCCGGTGGAGACGCACTGCAGCAACGTGGACTACTTCATCCCGGACGAGAACAACGAGACCAGGGGACTGTCCGATGACGCTATGAACAGGTCGGTCCACCTTTGCCAGTTTACCGGCCTTCTGGTGGCACCAGGTCTTTTTCGTTTTGCGAACTCGATTAAAATTTTACTAGAACTTAATTTAGGACGCTCACAAGCAGAATGTCGTAATGCCGATGTACCTTCTAAGCGGTAACCTAAGAGCAATGTTGGGAATTTTATAGTCATACTACATCCAGAGGTGTAGAGTGGATTTTTTGCCACTTTAATCAGGTTTTCAAAGATTCTCCAAACAAGCCATTTTGATAGCTTGTGACATAGGCAGCAGTCATGGATCAATAGCTTATACCACGAGATACCCTTTACTTACAATTCTAATGATGTAATTTAATTCAGTGAAATTCTTTAAAAAATGTTAAATCTTGCTTGTTGTGATAACAAAAACAAGCGTATATCTTAGACATAACAGCGACACGAATAGGCCGGAACGAATCCGATTATTCAGACAAAGTCTAAAAAAAAACCGATTTGGGCGTTTATAAGAATATTATAGTCATCGCTTAAAAACTAGTTGCGAGCGCAACAAGGCCTTGTGTCGACAAGAACTGGGTCGAGACATGACGTTCGGTCGGACACTGGCTACGATCGGGCCGTGGTCCGTTCCTCCGTATTGTTTATTGTTATGTTGATGATGTTTGTTATCTTGATGTTTTGTTGTTATCTCGTTTGTTCGATCGTTAGCTGGGCGTGCGTGATGCTCGATGATGGTTATACGAGGTCTATATGTATAATATATTGTTAGTAATATGGTGGAGAATGGAGTAAAGAGGTGGAGCTTGATAATTTTTCTTGGAAACCTTTCTTATCAACATTGTTGTTTTAATAATAAGTATTTACAATATGTGAAATTAAAATTTGTCTCAGCGCATGTTCCTTTATATATTAAATTCAAAATTTGTATGAAAGCACAGTTTACAAGATTTTTTATATGTACTTATCTACAATAATATTTTAAGTCTATTGGAACTTAAAATAGTCATTTGCACCGCCCGGAGATGTATCGGTACGCTAACGTGGTGGCAGGCTGCACATGGCGCGGTCCACGGTGGCGCTCTTCATGGTGGCCTTCCTGTCGCTGTTCATCGCCTTCTGGACCGGCGTGGTCGGCTGCTGGAAGCGCAGCCCCGGGAACGTCACCGCCACGGCCATACTCATGCTCGTCACTTGTGAGTGCCTTCTCTTATGTTTTTAGCTCGCATTGTCATTAATAATTAACTTATAATACTGATAACATGTACTTAGAATACTAACAAAAATTACAAATAAATTTCTTGAGTCTCAAACGTGTTCATCAAGTTTTGGTCTGAAACTAAATTAGGTATATAAACAAAATTGATTTAAAATTTGGATTTGCAAAATTTGGATGTATCTGCTGACGTTTTCTCAGTACCAAAATAGCGGACTGAGCAATATGTCTTCTGTAGGACCGAATCGAACAAAAATCTCTCCAAAAGCAATAGAAATTTCTGGAATATCATTATTGAATTTTGCTATTACAATGTTTCAGGTCTACTAGCAGCTGGCGCAATGGCATTATGGCACGGAGTGGAGTTCTACGAGAAGGAGAAAGTGGTCGGCGAGGAATACTTCCAGCAATGGCCAAATGTAAGTTACTGTTACTTGCGTGTAACGGTCTTTTTTGACCAAGAACTAAAACAGGAATTAAATACCACCTTAAAAGAACACAGCAGCATCATTTCATCCGGTGGACTTAGACGTCTTGGATCATAAAGACAATGTTCTAACATGCCCGAGTATATTCAAATTTCAGCAGCCCTCCAGAGGGAACGAGACAGCGAGGATTTGTGCGTATCAATATTACTTACATGTCCGCTAAAATTATCATTACACTATATTTATTATGTATATTATATATTACGATATTAATTTAGAAAACTGTATTGACCGTCGACGAAAACAGGTGTTAAAAAGCAACTCGTCAATATGGTACGACTGGTCGTACATCCTGGCGTGGTTGTCCGTGGGCGTGTCCTTCGGCAGCTCCATACTCTTCTTCTCTGCGGCGGTTTGCCTCAGCAAGGAAAAGCGGCGGGAGCAGCAGAATAACGTGCAGTACATAATGCCAGGTCAGGCGCCGTCCGATGCGCGCCCGCCATCTTGTCGACGCGCCCGCCATCTTGTCGAAGGGTGACGGGTAACGCTTGGCGGTTTCGCTCGTTTCGCCCGTTACAGGTGCCGAGGACCTTCTGTACATTGCAAAATGCCTTCAATTAATTTTATGTACTCACTGATGTCTTCAAAGAAACCGTTTGATTTATTATTATGTATATCATTTATCTATTTTCTAATTTTTTTATTGATATATCTGTTTATTTATCGTAAATAGAGTCATTAACGATATTTGGCATATTTATTATAAAAACCATTGAATGGATTTCTTATATCTTTATTTTATATAATTACAACTAATATATAATTAAAAAAACAGTTTAAATTGTGAACACATTCGTTTTGATACTGCATTAAAAAATATATCGGAAAAAATATAACAAGTGACAATATACATAGTCGTGTAGGGAGAAGACAAGTGAGTGCGTGGTACTAACACAACGCTTTCTCTTTCTTTTCATGTTTCTATGAAACGTGGGCACTGGCTGCGGCGTGGCGGCTGTCCGGCGATTAACGCATTAAACACTTTAATACGCTGTCATGTACTATATATACATATATATAAATAACGTCTGGTTTACGCCAACGCAACTAACTCGCTTCCACATTAACTTTGCATCTCCCATGTACATAAACGTTCACAACTGGATCCGTCTGTACAAACGACACGTGCCTGTCCATGGGGTCACCAATTATGTAACATTCATTAAACATTTCTCATATATATATACACACCTTCATTAATTTCATACATTCATATCAACGATACATACTTGGCTCATGTTAATAATGAAATGTGAACATTTCATTGCGTCTACAATAATTGAAAATTGATTTTGATTTGTTATTCTTTATCCCTTATATTCGCAATACTCAAAAATTTATAACGCGTCAAAAAATTTCCAATACATTTTATTATAAACTTATGGTATATTGAACGTAATTGAACACGGACCTTTATATGTAATGTAACTCAAATAAAAAACAATAAATAATGGCAAAATAATATTCAAATGTACCGAAATGTATCCGATAATAAACCATCGCAAACAAAAATCACTCAATACATCTTACAAATGGCACGAAACAAAAATACGGTTAAATAATATTCGACACAATGAAATACATCCGCTACAACGAACGAACCCAAATACACTCGCCAACGAACAATACACCCGACACCGCGCACGCGGCCGCACCGCCCGCGCCGCGCGCCGCGCGCCGGCGCCGAGCAGATACTGCGCACGAACGCGCGCGTGTGGTACGACTGGTCGTACATGGTGGCGTGGTGCGGCGTGGCGCTGGCGCTGCTGGCCGCCGTGCTGCTGTCGGCGGCGGCCGTGTGCCTGCGCGGCGAGCGCGAGCGCGAGGAGGCGCTCAACATGCAGTACCTCATGCCCGGTAACGCGCCGCCCGCGCCCTCCGCCGCCCCCTCGTCCGCCTCCCCACGCACCACACGCACACACTCACAGCCCAAACGGACAGCGGAATGGTCTCGATGTAGTCGGTATACTTAGACGAGTATTGAATTGAAAATGCAGTAACGAGTATTTGCTGTGACAAGATCGATGTAAAGTATAGACAGTGTGATTTAGAAGGAAATCAATGTTAGTTTTAATTTGTGATAATTCAAGTGTTAAAGCTTTACCAATTTATGTAATCGAAAAATCTAGAAATCTCTTTTTGTATATATGGATTTCTAAAGGTGTCTACTTGCGAAGGGTATTGCAGAGGTTAATAAAATTGCGCTTGATTGGTGACAGGTGTTAACATGGTGTCATAATTTTAAGTGGTACAAACAGGGGGAATGTTGATTAATATTAACATGATGCTTTAAGTTATTGTGAGCTGATGTTTTCGAAAAAAAAGCCCGTTTTTTTGTATATTTTATACTTAGTGTCCAGATTATATTTAAATACTTTGTGTTCAGACTCAATGTTTCACTGGTCGACATTTGCTCAATGGTTACCTAGCTTTTAGTCTCATTTGAAATATATATGATTGTGTTATAATAAATGATTAACTAGTATTCACTTTTTCTGTAATATTATTAGGAGAATTCGTTTTTTGAAAAGGTCAATATCTACCTCTGAATATATTTCTTTAAGTCTCAATGTAGATAGTAGACGTCTAGGTAGTTGACACGGACATAACACAAAAATAAGTCCGGCCCTAACACAAATAATTGCACGGTTTCAGTGTACCCACAAAAGCAGCAGTACGCGTACCCGGGCTACCCGCCGCCGCAGGCCTACCCCGGGCCCTACTACCACGGCTCGCAGTACGGGCCCTACAACTACTGAGCACGCGACCAGATGAGGGACCTCGTGGCGCCGCTACCCGCCAACAGCGCCGCGCCGCAAGCGCCCGCGCGGCGCCGCTCCCTCGCCTCCCTCTCCACCTACGACTCGCACCGCGCGCCGCCCGCGCCCCGCGCGCCCGCCGCGCCCGCCGCGCGCGCCGCGCCGCGCCCCGCGCGCCTCTACCGGCCCGCGCGCCGCCGCACGCTGGCGCCCATCGACGAGGCGGCGCACAGCCTGCAGCCGTCCACGGACCTGTCGTCCACGCGGCCCGCGCTGCGCTCGCGCTCCAACGTCTCGGCCGACACGAGCCGCAGCGTGCCCGTCTGCGACCAGAGCCACGACGTCAAGCAGCACGCGGAGAGCGGCAGCCCGCAGTACGCGGAGCCCGGCGGCTACGACTCGCACTCGTCGTGCGGCGACCGGCCGACCTCCGTGTCGGACGTGGCGGTCGCGGTGCCCTTCGACCCCGCCGCCGGGGCGTACGCCCCCCGCCCGGGGTGCTCGCACTACCACGGCGAGAGCTGCGCGCTGAACCGTTACACGTGGCAGTACCGCCAGGGAGCGAGGAGGCAGTCCAAAGCGAACAATTTGTTCCTAGCGTTCATGTATTAGTAGCGCGCCTGTTGCGAGGAATCATAACAATATTGGTGACGAGTTTCGATCGAATGCCGTTACAGTGTATGACGCCACGGCCCATTTATTCCGAAAAAAAAAGTTGTATCCTTGATCCTGAAAAATCATCACATACATACACTGTCTTGTAAATGGGTGGCCCGAATCTGGTCGAGTGATATTTTACTTATTGGCACGTTTTATTGGGCCGGAGCGGCGTGGCGAGTAGGACTGCCGCGCGGTAGGCTCCGACCGGGTCGCGCCGCGGACGACCCCGCGACGTCGCGCTCCGGCTGCCTAGGCACGGCCTTACGAAACTCTCACACCACTGCCCCCTGCGAGACTTCGATTCGCACAATTTCAATTTCGAACAAATATCTCCGTTACGAGTTTAGTTAATATTGTATCGTGTACGGTGTGCCTATGTTGAGTGGGTACGGTGGAGCGGGGTTCACACTTCGCTGGTTATTGTTACAAGATACTATTTAGTTCCAAATTTGAAAATTTCAACGTGTCGTCCAATTGTAGTCAGTATATATGTCAGCGCGTGTACACTTAGACATGCACGTGATTACAATTTTGTGTTAAATCATTTTTGTACTTGTGCAAATAATTTTAGTTTTATTTCAACGGCAACAAGCAATAGAATAATGTTCTTAAACAAGACATAAAATCGAAGCGAGCGATAATCTTACTTTATTATTATAAAGAACTGCAAACTATCTGTGACGGGTCATAAATTGCAATAATGACCGAGTAAAAACTGAGATTGGGGAACTTGGTATCAGTAAGTGACGTCAGCGTAGTGTAGACCCGGCGGTAATTAAACTAGTTGTTAAGTCGACTTCCACGACTCCGCCATAGCGTAACGCAACAAATCGTGTAGCGTAGTGTTCTCGTAAGATGTAACCATTGTCTCATTGTACGTCATGGTGGGTGCATGTGGAATGGATTGGTATATTAGTGCCTTTTAAACGAATGCTCATTATACATACTATATATGAATATTAGAATATACATATCGTTAAATACTAGGCATAGTTACGTAGACGAGTGTACTATACTGAAAGGCAATATTTTTTTTAACCGATGCAAAGCAAAATGCATGCTACAAAATCGAATTAGACTAGACGGAAGAAACTATCATTTGCGGGTAGTTGCAAAACTGGATTTGTGAGGACTCGTTACATCACAAAATCAATTCGCATAGAAATACTTTCATAGCGGTTACTTGTGCAATAGATTACCTAACTGATCGATAAGATTATACAATTATATACGAATATACGACGATTATACAATTTCCTCGTCCATCTCTGTTGCTCTGTGCAAGTTCGAATTTTAAACATTCAAACTGCGAGTCCCCTTTCTGCTGTTCTGCCGCCTCTTCCGCATTTCCGGTTAGATTCCATCAAATGTGATATGAATTTTTATCACATGTAATTTTTTTTAATGATTTTATAATGATCTTATGCTCACAAAAATCTTATGTATAAATGACTGATGTAAACCGTCCTTAAATATATTCGAAGTACAGTAGTTCTGAATTATACCACATTATATTGTATCGTAAGTCAGTTAGGAAATAATTATTCGAACAATTAGTTTAGGTAGGGGCACTGTAAATTAATCAACTTAGATGTATTCAATTACAATAATGGAAATTTTATAGATTAATTTGTCACATGAATTTGTATTTAAATTTGGAAAATAAAAATTACAAAAATGCTTGTTTTTTTTCTTTTTTTGTGCTATCCATACTTTGTTTAAATTTTTTTAATGTGCCAAGAAATCATAAGCGGCATAATACACTGCAGTTTTCCTTTTTTCTGATTAAAGGCTATTGTTGAAAAATATAGTGACTAAATAAAAAAACTTATTGCAAAAAATTACAAAACTTTTATTTCATTATGTTCTTTGTACAAATATAATATAATATGGCGACACTGGATGGAATGGTTTCTATTATCACATGAGGCAACATCAAAATGAACTGCATGCACTATCAATACAAGCATTTATATTTGTAACATTATTGGATTAAACACAATTTAAAATACACACAAATAGCATAGAAGACACATTTTGGGAATTTTATGTTTCGTCAACGGATGAATTTAAATTTTCCTAAAACAAAAAAAAACTGGTTCAAATCACTAATGAAATTTTATATGTTCATAAATTCAATTTAAATAATAATATGATTTGTATGGAGCTGGATGCGGCAAGCCGAGGACAGGGCGCAATGGCGCTCTTTGGGGGAGGCCTAT
>DWEI01003119.1:0-13251 GCA_018245875.1 Mysoria ambigua | reverse complement strand
ACGTAACCGGTGAATCGTGGGAATGTTCTACATTCCTCTGCCTACCCCTTCGGGGATTACAGGCGTGAAGTTACGTAGTTACGTTATTAGTTCGTTAGTCGAATGGTTGCAAACGCGACTGCCGATCGAGAGGTATCGGATTTATATCCCGGGTCGGATCCTATTGAATTTTTGTAACTAGACATTCCAGTTAAAATTTCTAGTAGTAGCTCGGAGTCTGGACTTGTATCCTGTGTATCACAACCGGCTCACCGCCCATTGCACTGTGGAACGTAAACGTTACTTACTGTGGAAACGTACGAGTGTGCTGCATTCCACTGCCTACTTCTTCGACGATAATACAATAACTGACATGATTTCAACATTAATACCAAGCATAGTCTCGGAAGAAGAAAAGGTCGACCCACTTTTCATTAATCGTTTGCTTATGTACACTAACTTATGTTAACGTGGACTGAAGATAGTATGTATGTGAAACTAATAACACTTAAGCACAAACGGTCTTTTATTTTAAGTAACCATGTATTTCGAGCGCCAGTTATCTATGAAGACAAATAAAAAATCCTACAACAGTCAGCAGCAGCAAAACCGATAATGAAACCCACGAGAAGTATTACGCAGGCAACAAAATCCAGTCAACTCTCTAGCTGTGAAACCGACCTAAACTTTTTGGGCGACGTAGAGGCTAACAAAGTGCCTGTACTACTAAATGAGTCACTTTGGCATTTTCTCAAATGTCATAAATATTATCCGTTACACATATACATTCGTGCTTTTTGATACATCAAAATCTGATAGCCAAAGTATTACCACATTTTTATTAATCCAAACTCGACATCATACCGTTGCATTACCAATATTTATGATAGCTTCGTTACCGTTACCATGCAATGTGACCCTAATTCCGGTGACCTCTGACAATGATGGCTTCGAGAGTCGCTTCGAGTAATCGTTAAAGAAACAGACGGTGTTTTGATTACGGATATTAATTTGATAGCAAAAAAAAATATCAAAGCTCCATCAAAACGTGACTGCAACTTGATCGTTGGGCTTAATGAACAACGGTTTGTGTAACCGGCGGACAGGGTCATTAAATTTTTGGTCACGGCATTTAAAGTAATGTCATTAAAAACGCTGTACTGTCTGGGGATTTACAAAAGTTGTAAAGTTTTTTTTTCACTTAAGCGTCTTCTAAACAAAATCTACATTCATACACGATCAGTACATACTAACTTTTGGTTCATGGATTTATGATTATCTGTTTGACATTCGGTATGTGTTAAGTAAGATGCAAAGAATATTACTTTTTATGAATGTCGATGTTTTTGTTTCAATCCAAAGCCATCAATTCATATAGCATTTGTGTAGAAATTTTCAATACGCAAGTTACAATCATGTCAGAATTAAAATCTGATTCATAATTGCTATTTCTAAAACAATTGTGTTTTAAAATAATAAATTCATCATAGGGAAGGTCCTCTCTCAAGAACAAAGGAACCATACATTAATGTTTATTGATTTATTTAGGATATGACGACTCTTTCATTGAATATTATTAAGCTCAACAAAACTTTCGGATTCCTGTTCCGAAGAGTCATCTAATTATTGCGAATGAATTTTGTTACATGGACCACATTGTTTGGTTCTTTTTATGTTTGTTTTCATGTTATTTTTATATTCAACGCATATTGTCTCTTATTGAGATGCTGCGTTAGTATGTACCTACTTATCATAATTACTTTTCCAATCACTGTCATTTGTCCATCAATCCTAATTTAATTATAAATTCTACTTAAACAATTCCATTCCCAGTACTATTAGGTATCCATCTAAATCCATTAGAGTAATTACTTTTCGATTTCAAAATTCCATTACAATAATTTCAAGAACTTTCGTTCCGCGATTCCATTCACTCAGACAATTAGGTTGCAGGTGTTACTTTGTGTAATTTATCACTAATGCAATTAATGTGCGCTACTTTGCATAAAGCCATGCAAATCGCTCCGGCCATTGTACCAAGTAGGTTTCATTAACGTTTAAACATATGTGATTTGTTAACGTTTTGTTTGTTTAAAACGCTTGTACTCTGATCCGATGCTGATTGTATTAGTACATACTATTTTATGTTGCCAGCTTATAGTTCCTCTTTTTCTAATCTCTCTAGTTACAGCATCAATGTTTAGTTTCGATACATTTCTAGTTCCAATTCAAGACAAATGCTTCGCAATGTATCTGTGGTTAATGTTATCCAATTAACCTTTAGTTCTAACTGATAAAAGATTACTATATTCATGACCTTACGGCGATTGCATTTTGCTACTTCTGTAACATATCTATCCTTTATTAATTAACGACAATCAGTGGTCACATGTCATTTGTTAACCACCAGCAAAAATCCGCCAAGACACCAGTAGCCAAAGTCGACTGACAAAGCATGTCGCAAGGCATTTTGTCCGATATTGTGTCCCCTACTTTAGACGGTTGATAACGTAACGTTAAATAGACGCGCAAGACGTGTACGAGGGCCCATTCGGTGTAACAAAGGGGCTTATGACAGAATAACTCCAGAGAAGACAGGGCCCGATCGCAAATGGGGCGTGTAATACTTGCTTTATCGGATATTTCGTGTTAAAAGCTTTTATGAGTCGAGTACATAATAGCTGACGTTGACCTTGGGCTTGAGGGAGCATGGGGCACAAGTAGGATGTGGTTAATGGGTGTGATTATAGCAGTAACTATATTTTTATGTCATTTTTTTTAACATTGTTTCTACCTCGACTTTTGTACGTAAGGCAATTGCATTCGTATGCACCAGCTTTGCGTTTAGATGCGAATAATTTTGATTATATAATCTTTATTTTCTTTTTTTTTTAATAATTAGTTTTAAAATAATTGATTGAAAAACTTCAAAAAAAATACATATAAAGATGTCTTATAACACCTTCGGTGGAAATTATGTTAAACAATCACTTTAGCTTTAAATTATTGTTGAGGACTTACAAAGTAACTATTTTAGATTTGAAAGGGGTCAATTCAAATTGGGGCGTGTAACTTTTGGCTTATCGTGTCTATTGTGTTTAAAGCTTTTACACAAATGTAGGGTTGTTTTATCTATACCATTACCTGCCCTTGTAACTATGCATAAAGATAACAGTATAAATAATGTAAAATAATTACTTTGTAAATGTAACTTTTTGTATGAAACTTTAACAAATACACTTGTATGAATAATTCGTAGAATACGTAGTTATACTATGTAGTTCATGAAAAATCAATTCAAATTATTATATAAGCATAATACTTGTTTTCAGACTGTCCATCTGCCTATTTATATACTTTGTACAAATGATTAATGAGAATGAATTACAGTTAAAGTAATAAAAAAATAGGCGCTAAGTTAATTTCGATTACGCAGCGCAGCATCACGCCTGTAACCCTCGAAGGGGTTATCTGAGTAGTGTGCTACACGCCCCCATTTAACCAGTTACATTTACATCCCACTATGGACTAGGAGGGCGTACACGCGAGCCTGTTGCCTGTTGCCGGGTATAAATCCGGACTCCGAGCCACTACTAGAAATTTTAACCAAAACTTCTAAATCAAAAAAGCTCAGTAGTGCCCGGCCCGGTAATTGAACGCAAGATCTCTCGATCGACCCTCGCGCTTGCCAATCACCCGATCAACGAAGCGTTCAACATATTCATTTACTCGCGTTGTATTATTCCATTATCGCACGACCCCAAGCGGGCGTGTATCGATACCAACACTCATTTATCAATCTGGTATAAGACAAATAGAAAGAAATGTGAATGATGATCATGTCCTATTTTCGGATACAGGTGTATAAAATGTTCTCGTATAAAGTGTAATGTACACTTTCCGTATCTACCGTAATGAGTAATTGTTACACCGCGCCGTTATTGACACATCACCGTAAGGAAATTTATCAATATCATACATAACTATATACACACATATCAATAATATACCTTAGTCTGTCTCTTATAGCATCATGTACCTTTGTTTCAGAGCCCACACACGTTACAATGTAGTGTTACTTTGTATTCATGAATACCAGCAACGCACAGCGGTGAATGGAATGTTACCGACCGTTTAAGTTCGGCGTGTTCCACTACTCGGTGTGTGGCATTAATTAGAACAACAAATTATACAAAACATTCAATGTAGTTCATACAGTTATGAACGTTGTTTTACTTATATTGAACATATAATATCTTTAATGTTTTTATTATTACTACTGCTATTGTGCAATCACGAGTCCCTTACGAGGTCGGCAGAGAGGACACAGTGTAGTATATCTGTTATCCTGCTCGACCTCACATGATTTTTCTACATTCATCATTCTCTTCATAAACGCGCATTGTTGATGGAGATGTCGCACTCCCAGATGTCCAGTGCCAAACATTCAGTACTTGATAAGTAGTTAATTTTTTTTTTATAATCTGTATATCTTACACTACTTCGTATAAATAACGTGCATATTCAAAAATTTTGACTGCCTCGTTGGTCATGTACGCTGTACGTGCGATTGCCGATCGAGAGGTCCCGGGTTCGATTCTCGAGTCGACCACTAAAAAAACATTCTAATTTAGATTCTTCAGCAGTAGTTCGGAGTGTTTCTGAATATGCATCCGGTGTATAGCAATAGGGCCTAAACATTACCGGTGAAACGTGGGAGTGTTCTGCATTCCTCTGCCTACCTCATCGGAGACTACAGGCGTTATGTGACCTTTATACTTATGATAACTGATACAAAACTGAACTATAACTTCATGACGATTCAAGTTAATTGCGTAAAGTAAACAATGAACCTTCACACACACGTCTCACAAACGGTAGAGACCTTATAGACACCAGTCTCCCCGCGCGCCCTCGGCGCGGCAATCGTTACCCGGCGCGTCGCCCGGGGATCGCCGACGGCTTGGCCCAGCGACACCCGCGATACAATTCGCACCGGCCACATACGAATACGAATGTTGAATTCCAAATCAATCTCTATCGATGCTCAGTAAATCACAGCTCCTAAATGTGGACCGCTGAATTAGTGAACTGTAATATTATTGTCAGCCCAGTTTTTACGGGGTATTTACATAGAGCAAAGAGCCATATATATCTCTAAAATTACAAACGTGAGATTATCTTAATTCTTTATAACAAATCGTGTCCGGTATTGTTTCACGTTGACGATAAGCGACGGGGAAGAATATTCGAACAGTTCAGATTAATAATATCATCGTTTGCAATCTAATCTTTACAATGTCGCTAAGTAAGACAAATATAAATTCTACATTAATGAAGACACTATTAACCTATAAAAAAGAGTTGCCATGTTTTGTTCATCTTATTACCTCTGAATGTAGACAAATCGCGGAGGATTTGTAAGGACTCGGATATTGGCACCCGGAGATCTCTGCCTACCCAGTGAGGGTCCTAGCAGATGTGTATATATGCCGATATGTATGTACATTACATATCTTATTTTCTTACACAAATCATAAGTATTACCATTGTTTGGTTGACTATTTAGAACAATCTAACATGTTATGACAGGCATGCGCAATAGAAAAAGTGTTTTACTTGAGCTGTATTCTTGAAATTGCTCTTTTTTGTTAGAAACCGGTCAATATGAATTGAAAAAAAAATACTTTTTCGGTGCTAAAGGCATCAACTATTTCATTTTGGGTTGCAAATAAATTTAACTTAACATTTTTATGTATTTAAATATAGTATATAAAGTAACAAATGGGTAATAAATGATGAGAAATGTAAATGTGTTTAGTAGGACCGAGTACAACTTGTACATTTGTAAAGGCGCAAGGGCCACGCGGAAAGGAACCTTCAATTCTTAATAGACCGGAAACAACTATCGGCAAGTTCATGAATGATTAAAGGGTGGAATTGAGTCCGAAAGGGAAACTTACCCTCTTCATCCGCTGACGGGCAACACTAGGATAACAACTTTCAGAGACATTCACGCGAAAGAAAATGTTTAGAGGTGTGAATTCTCAACTTCTTTTAGCGACGACGTCGAACTTATATTAAGGCTTGATGAATATGTATGGATAACAAAATGTGGATATTTAAAAAGTGTGCAAGGAAACGTTATGTTCAGTATATTACTCTACAATAATCAACATTGTTTGTAATGTTCAGTCAGTTCGAAATCTAGAGTGTATTGACTGCCTTGTTAGTCTTGTTGATTGCTAGAGCGAATAAATTACTACTGTTACAAAAACTACTGTTAAATATTGTTTCAGTAAAAAGACGTATATCAATATCACTGTACCGTTTGCTACAAAATAAAATTATTTCATCAATTATTTTTTAAAGTTGGCTCGTAACGAAACTTTCAAGTGAAAAATGCTTTTGAATAATTAAAAAATTCTTCCGTTCACTGACATGTAAAGCATGCGCACGACACATGGAGTGATGCTGGCGAACAAAAGGTCTCGATAAAGAAGAGGCTGTTTCGTTTTATAGTCATAGTCAATTTTAATATTAAACATTTCGTATCTAATTACTTGATGTACCAATTTAACTTAACCTGATTTAAGCCGGTACATAACAAATCAGAACAGCGAATTATTATTCAAATAACACTACCTCAAATAACTTTCATTAATCAGAAATTCCATTTAAGACTAGGCATAGTTTGATAATTAAAAGGTATTCTTACATT
The DNA here is from genome assembly GCA_018245875.1 of Mysoria ambigua. Taxonomy (NCBI): domain Eukaryota; kingdom Metazoa; phylum Arthropoda; class Insecta; order Lepidoptera; family Hesperiidae; genus Mysoria; species Mysoria ambigua. Next base: position 6,551 of record DWEI01003119.1, on the reverse strand, counting down.
CTACTGGTACTAAGTGTATCTTTTAATATTATATCTGTTTCAAAGGAATTTCTTTCTGAATAATATAGTACTGATGAAAATTTCTTTTTGACACGTAACGTCTGTCATAAGGCTATTCGGTCTAGTGGTCCATCCACACACCCGGGTAATATTTTATATGTGTGATAATTACATTATGCTTTGTGCCTTTTCTTAAAATATTTCATAATTGAAATTAAATTTTTGGGTCGTTAACGATCCATAAATTAACAAATTTTGAGCGCAAGATCGTTTTGTGTGATTAATTGATAAAAACAGGAGTTATAGGTCTCGCGATCAGTCGTTCGACAATTCTCGAATCTTGAATCGATTTTTCTGCTCACTAACATATGATGTACGGTGGTGGAACGTGGAACAAGCTGTTTTCATTGAGATCATAGCCATGAGAAGTCATAATTACTATGAAATTAGCAGACTTAATTGAGGTATGCTATTTGAGGATAGGACGTATTAAAATGAATTTGTCATCGTCAATCTATTCCCGCCCACTGCTGGACATAGGGCTCTCCAACAGCACGCCACTGAGCGCGATCTTCAGTTCTAAAATGAATTATTTAGAGGTAACTCTAACACAAACTTTTCATTAAGCTACATATGAAAAGAGGGGAAAATTTTAACTTCGCAATGTCAGCACTAAAACGTTAATAAAGTAAAATGTTGATAAGTATTGACACAGTAAAAACACGAATGCCACGGAGCCCTACATTTTGTAAGAAAGTTTATTACACCATTTCGTCATTGTATTTTTCCTCGACATTTAGTAATATTAATGATTGATTTTATGTTCCGTAATTATTCGTTAATGAGTGCTCAGATTTGATTAATTGTTGATGCGCAGAGAGGAATAATTGAAGCGAACGAGTATTGGAGCCTTGTGTCGGATCGTGCGACCGGTCGCGCGACTAGTTTTGTAATTTGTGCTATTTCCATGCAAATTAAACGAAATACGGTTCAGTGGGCGCGCGTAGTTACTATCACTTCACAGGCTCCGAGAGTTTTATTACTTCATATAAATAATATTTATATTATGTTGGTGTTGACGCAAAGTTATATATTGGTGAGTTATTTTAAGGAAGTATAGTTCAAATTGCTTCTGATCGGTAAAGGTTATAAGTTATAAGTAATTATACGGCAATCCTAAGGTCTAGGAATTTGATGTTAATATAAGTTATCTAATGATTCGAAGGTAGTAAGATAGATGGCATGTTTTCATGGTTGTTAGAAGTAATTAGTCAATAGTTAACACATAGTAAATACAAACATAGTAAATAGTTAAAATAAAATGCGACATCCAACAGTTAAAATATCTATGAATTCACATTTACGGTCCTTCTATATCGGGAGTTGTACTATGTACGTATACAGTCTACAAAAATTGAACAAATCCGTGAATTTTTTATAATTCACTATGAAAAGGTTATCTCATAAAACTTTTATTGGCTGAGAAAATATTATAGACTTTTCCAATTTTTCACTCTGCTTCTAAAATTATTGGTAGCAGTGAAGATTGAAACATAGCAATGGAATTATATTTCGCAGCGCAAGCTTCTGCGGATCGCGTAATCCGATAGATTCTTTTCACTTGCCAGACTAGCTGATGGAATAAGAAATTTGTGACAAGCTTCTTTGATTTATGAAGTATGCTTTTGCCTTTCTGTGTTGTTTTATGAAATTTTTTCATGAAATGTAGAAGAAGTACTTAAGATTTTGTAAAGATATTTGACACTCCGCACTCTTTGGCCAGCGGAAAAATAATGTCGGTCATAATCATCTCTTAGCGGTTGAGACATAGCCAAACCTGACATTTGTCTGCCTACCTCCTCGAGGATCACAAGCATGATGTTGCGTTTCGTTATTTTTATATTGGTTACATGTTATTTTAAGCAAGCAGAAACTTAAGCAAGCGTCAATGGCTCTTGATCTGTTGTTGTATACCACTGTATACATATTAAATAAAACAATTAAAATTAAAATGCCAATTGGGAGAGTAAGCGAAAATCAAAATGTCATTTTCAATTCCTTCCATTTAGAACTTGCTTAATTTCCTTCATTAATTCAGTTACCTTTGTAGGGACAATCGTGACTCTAAGAGAGTCGTTTTGTTTTAAATGTCAGACTAAAATGAGACCATCACGACGTGGCGTTGCTGGGACACTGCCTAGTTCGTAGTCTGCTCGGCTGGCTCCCTGCAATGCACCTTACATCACTGAGTGTTTCTTGTAAATGCAAAAGACACGGAGAATACTCTGTACGTGTATTGCATTTCTTCAATTTGAACTATTAAACGGCATATTTGCAGCAAGTGAAACTAGCGCTTTTGGTCACCCAATGAAGTTCTGAGCGTTCGGCTGACCACAGAAACTTGCAAACCTTCTTATTTGATTTGCCCTCATTCGAAGATGTTTCATTTACCGAACCATCTGAGCGTAATACGTCGTCAATGTCTGCAGTAAATTGAACACGAATACATGCTTAATACAAGCTCAGGTGCCTTGAGACAATTTTACTGGCGAGAAACCAGCATTACACCAACTACACGTAACAACAGAACGTAACTTCACGCCTGTAATCCCCGAAGGGTTAGGCAGAGGAGGAATGCAGAACATTTCCACGATTCACCAGTTACGTTTACGTCCCACTACGGAATAGGTGGTGGTGAGCCTATTGCCGTGCATCGGGCACATATCCAGACTTCGAACCACTACAAGAAATTCTAAATTAGAAATTTTTTTTAGTGTTCGACCCGGGAATCTAACCCGGGACCTCCCGATCGGCAGTCGCACATGCAACCAACACGACCGACGAGGCAATCCCGCCACTAACGACACGATATGATTTATGCATGCATGTGTATGTATGTGTGTCTGTACGAACGCACACGTTGAATTAATAATAATACTCAGCTATCCGCGGACAACGGCCGCAGATTAGTGTCCGTTGTCGACGCACATACTAAACTTTAGATGTGGGCGAGAGATTATCGCGGACATGAATGATACATGCGACGGTTACATCGAACATCGAGTGGCGTTGGACCTACGCAGGGTGACGACTGACGAGATTCATAGATACATAGAGATACAACGGTCTCGTTTCGTTATGTTTACATGGAACAATATTCAACCAATAGTTGCTCGATCTCGGGATGTTATCTCGATAATCGTTACATAGCTTGATACATGGGTGTTCATACGGTCATTGATAAATGCGAACTAACCTTGTAACGGTTATTTACAGGGTATTAAATATGTATATTCTTTTTATAAAACATACAGACGAATTGAGTACCTAATGTTGAAGTACTCACAGAGGCAATTTTGTCACATCTCGAAAAAAATTTGTTCCTTGTACAATTTTACGTAGTTTTTAAACATTGGCCCATTTTCATGCGTCACACATTGCGCGCGCGAGTTCGTAAAAGGTGAAAAAAATTCTATAGGCTATTGTTCTTGTATGTTATTGCTCTTTTTAAATTTATATTGACTATTTGTTTCAGTAAAAAATGAAAGGCGTTCCTTCGTACGTCACACGAATACTAATTGGACTTCGTACAAAGATACTTAGCCGAGTTCGTGGTGTATTTAAATTTGACTTTGGTTAGGTGGTCCCCATTGATTTGGTTGAGTCATTGGCGTATTATGAGACGTTTACGGACTGTTCTTATTTGGACAAGGTGACATCGGAAGTTTATATCTTTCATATTTTCTGTGTTTTTTAATGCTTGTTTAATTGATATGAACTCAGATGGGACGTTAATTTCGCACTTTTTGAGGACGTCAAACTTTTTTGACCATTTTTAGTAGGTGTGTGTTTCTCTAGAAAAAAATATATTCCTCTTTTAGAGACTAACTAACGTTAAATATTATACATCTATATAATTTGACGTACGTACTCGTATATTATATAAACCGGAGTCTCAAAGTTATGGAAACACTGCTATGTATTATAATTGTTCTTTAATTCAATACAAAATTATGTTCCTGAGCCTTGTGTTTTAAGCTATTCGTTGATCCCAAGAATCAGCACTTGTACTAGCGTGAAGAGAATGCGACAAAAATATGTTAGTGATGTATTGGCACGGAGACGAGAGGGGGCTCGTGTCCAACAGTGGGACTATAAAGAGATTGATGTTCAACAGTTTGTTAAAAAGGTTTTTGAAAGCCTCATTCGCCAAATAGTTCTAGAGGTTTTAGGTTCAAATCCCGCGTCGAAATTGAGACTTCACCTTGTTATGTTGCGTTGCAAACGACTGAAAATATTATGCATGCACCCTTACCGTATAAGACAAGAGGTTTATTAAAACAGCCACGTTTGCACTTTGCATCTGGCAGGATATGTTAAGATCTTGACTGATAAGCTTGCCCGACGTTACTATCAACTGATAACGCATTTAAATACAACATGACTCATTGAATTTCGTCGCAGAGAATTAATTTTGTTCTGTACTTGAAAAATTTCTCATTGTAAATATGTAGTATAAAATATCAAGACAGTGTATATCCATATAGTACATATATTAGCCGATGTGAAAGTAAGAAGTCTTGGCAAACGGCGTGCGTTCTTAAAAGGAATGATAAATGTATATGTTCATCAAGTCTGGATATATTTAGTATCCGGTGTTTCCTGCCTACTCAGTGAAAGAATTTCGCGCGATACAATAATAATATTAACTATATTTTTTTGACTGCTTATTTCACTTTAAATTGAAATTAACATTGGAATTTTCATTCAATATAAAAAAGACGACTTCACTGCAGTCAATTTTTTTATGTAATATTATTATTATTTATATCATTGCATCAGATCCGTTATAGGGTAGACAGAGAGTACGCTGTGCCAGATATCTGTGTCCATACAAGCGTTCATCTTTCTTCCACATTCGTCACTCTCAGCGTACACGCACGCCCGTTTCGGAGACTTGCCAATTTTAAACGATAAATTTACGCCAAGCTCCGTCAACGGTTAACAATGGTAATGCCGTCTAACGCGTTTCATATCGTTCGTCGTGTATTCGATGTCGATGATGCTTTTACCTAAAGCCTCCTTGAGACTTTAATGATCTTTACACACTCGCAAGATTAGGAGAGTCGTATTCCATTCGTGGTGTTATTAAATCGCCTCCTAATATAGCGAGAACAATCGTACGCCGATAGTAGCTAGATATCTATTGAGTTACAAAGCACATTCCGAACATTGTATTGCTAATTGCATCTTATTGCTTTTTTTGGTTACGGGGGGGAAACTTTCAAAAGGTACCTGGTACCTTGGGAGAGACACCCGCATAACCCTCCTCCTCGGCGCTAATAGGAGGACTCCGGGATCTCCGGTGGCATCGGGGGGCACCGGTGTCCTCGTAGCGCGGCGTCCCTGCGGGCTACTCCGGGAGAGGCATCATGCCTCATCCCACACCCTCCTGTTCTCCCGACAGAACGTGGCCACCTGCACCGTCGTCCTTCCCGGGATCGCTAGTTGGGATTGAGCGGTTCGAGCTCCCACTATATCCGCTCGTAATCCCGGAAGACTCCTTTTAGTTGCTCTTCCGACAGGCAGGAGGTATCGTAGCTCGTATTCTGGTCCCGAGCTACAGGCACACTGCATCTTGTTACTTAGATAGTTTCTAAGTAAGCTGTTAGTTCTAAGTAAGCTGTTAGTTCTAAGTAAGCTGATAGTTCAGCTGATAGGAGGTACAATAATTTGTATGGTTTGTGACAACCTTATAGAATTTGGTTTGGAAATAATATTTATCTATAAATTGATTATAAATAAATTATATTGTTGTTTGCTTTTGTATTTATAATATTTTACTCAGGTTCGTGTGCGGAAATTATAAGTATAAAATTAAGAGGAGCACAGAATATGGTTTAAATAAAATTTTATTGTGTAACATAAACTATTAATTTTATTTACTGAGTAAGCTTAAATCATGTTATTTACAAAATTGTCTTCCGACTTAGAATAGATAGAGGCGCATTGCATAAGTGCATAGTCAGATTACATCTAAAACACGAAATTACTCTTTAACGAGCATAGTTACCAGAATATCGCTATGAGAAAACGATTTGAATCATAGTGATATACTGACTATAGATAGATATACGAATGTATGTTTAGTCTAATATAATAGGACCAGCATAAGAAGACCCATAGCGTCACTAGTTACCCAAGGGTTTTACTTAATTTTCAAAGGATGTAATGGGAGATGTAGATCAAGTAATGCTGGTTTAACGAAGATTTTCGTATCTTTGCAGTAATGTAGCAACTTTATTGTTGTACTTCTAAGAACGGAAAGGGATACGTGAAATTTTGAAACACTTTTACAAAGAAAGTAACAAAATGTTGAGATTAGAAGTAAGACGTCATCATCATTATCAGCCATTCCTGTTTACAGATGGATATATGCCTCTCTACCGGCATAGTACTAAAGATGGGTCGGTCCGTCACTTTGCAATACCGTAACGCGATGTTGATATTGATATCAATATCATATTTTGAAACCGTTTACTTTCAATATC
>DWEI01003118.1:0-13252 GCA_018245875.1 Mysoria ambigua | reverse complement strand
GATGCAGAGTCCTTCAAGTCGGTAACATATGCGAAAAAAAATTCAAAATCATGCAAATGAAATAAAATTATTCACATAGTCAAAACGTTAACAATTTTGCTTTCTTTAAGCATACATATTTATTTATATACAAACACCGGTGTCCGTGGTTTCAAAAGACCTTTACAGGCGACGCTGATTGCTGTTAACTGATATTAATCTAACATCGACGCGAATAACCCGTTGAATTAATACTCTTCTATACATGTGATTGATAAGTATGACAGACTTAACACTTTAGTCACTAATACATTTATTTTTATTGTACTCACATAGAAAGGAGTAATACAAGCCGTCACATCTTATGAATTTCCACAATACGCTTTAAATCGGGTGAATTATACCCAACCGCAACTTACCAGCGTGGTAGACGATGACTTCCACCCTTCTTTTTCTGATAGCAAACTCTTGCCCAACAGTGAATAGATGGGTTGAGGAAACGAATCGATCCTGAAGAAACGATCCTTCAAATTTGTTGTAAATTACTGAAAAAAAAACATGTATGTAATTCCGTAAAAGATGTTCGGCATCACTTCATATTTATATCTCATTCAAAGACATACACACTACAATAATATAATTCTTTGTTTAGTAAAATAAAAAAATATAATCCGCTTTGATCAGAACATTTATTATTCAACTGGTATGTCCCATACTAGAATATGGATACGACAAATTGTACAGATAGACTGAGCGTATACAGCGATATAACTCGATTGAAATGCAGCTCGACGAGCGACGAGAAAAACCGTCGCGGAAGCGATAGGCGTCATACGAAAAATGCTGACACGTTTTCAAACGACCGGGAAGTAACGAAATGCAGTTCCGTATGATAAATTGTTTACTTTTTTTGGGTATTACCCACTATACAAAAGACCACAGGGGAAAATGCCCACTGCTTGGACAGACCACGCCAGCACCACACTCAACGATGATGGCGCGCTGTGAGCATCACTAAACGAACACGTCGTACGGGTGTAAAAGACAATAATTGGGGTGGGTACCTAAGTAATAGGCGATGCACGGTGGGAGCCGCATTTGGGTCAATCAATAGCACACGACATCGACGTGGCGTTCCGTTCGAGCGGCCGACACGCGAGCACCCGCCGTCTTTTCATTAACTAATACCGCCGACCTCCTTGCGCCATTGTCTTCTAGCGGTATACATAACCATAAGCACTATGATTATCTAAGACTCGCGAGTTAAACATATTTTTTTAGTTAGAAAATATTTACTGTCGCAATTGAGATAATTGTGATTGTGTACAAGATTTTGTCTTACACTTCTCTCTCCTGCACCAAATTAAACATTCTCGTTTTTGTTGATACATTTTAAATGTTCCATTGCTGATTTCAATTGAAGTGAGTATATGCATCAATTTTTAACTGCAAAATGCTAGGTAGAATTATTATTTTTATTAAAGAGCTCAATCGCTTAGTTTTTATTTTTGCTTGGTACAGTCAAGAGAAAAAATTACGTCGTCAATATGAGGTAACAAGCAACAAGCACAAATAAGTACTAATTATTATATTTCAGAGTTTTATACACATTTTAAATAACTTCATATCGTTAGTGTCGCTCAAAAAACATTCAATGATTTTTCAAATACTAATGTCTCATACGAATACAATGTAACATCTACACCTCATTAACACCACAAAGTACCTAAACAACTCTAAGTAAACCGGTCGATAAAGTGATGTCCCTTCCAGATGCCTATGGACAGCAGAGATCCCTCGCTTCACTGTCTGTAGGTCCTAACGTCCTAAAAATTGATCGCTGATTTTTGACATTGACGCCGATCGATGACAACATTCGCACAACACAAGTGACAGATTGTATATTTCAATATATGTTACACAAGTACAGACGGACGCCTCAATTCAAAGACAAACACGTCAAACATAACGAGTACGGCTACATTCGTTTGAATCGAAATATGTATCTATTATCTACTATTGAATTTCGATGGAACATTCGTACGCAGACGGAGTCGAATTCAGGCAACACGCTCGGTACATACATATCTCATACTGGAGCCTAAACAATTACATAACGCCCTTGTTGTACGTCCCATTTTAAAGTGCTCGTAGTGTACATAGACTAACTCAATCACACAGAGATATAATCGTGTACATGGAGGTACGAGAGAAAAATCGGCATAGAAGTGAACAGTTACATTGTTTTTGTCATTCTCATTAAACAGACGTACCATCATATAACTGAATTAAATCTGGTACAGACCACACGCCGCGGCATATTTACTTATTTGGTCTTTCCGTCTGTCCTTTGGTCCGTATAAAGTTTTTGAACAGATTCAATAAAGTCTGTATAACCCGAAGGGGTAGGCAGTGTTGTAGTACTCCCAAGATTCAATAGTCGTCTATACTGTCAATGGAATAGGGAATGAGTATGCTGTCTAACACCGACCGGATCAAGCTGTTCTTGCCGTCCAAGTACGAACAACACTTGTTGAAATCTGCCAACAACGATCCCTCACCCGCGGTACGGCTGCACCCGCCCCTGCTTAATACACAACGTCGTTAGCGAAACACCGCATCGTTGGGGTTATTAGAGGCTGGGCCTATCCTATGATCGACGAGGTTAAACCGTTAACTAAAAATGTCTAAAACAGATTGTAATTTAATTCTATTCTAAATTCCATAATCGCACGATAAATACGTATTGAGTTACAAAGAAACCAAGATAAGAGTTATCATTAATGTTTAGGGTTATTATTAATGTTTAAGTTAAAGCGTTTGTTATTATATGACAATGCGTACATATTTTCTATCAATATACTATATAGAATACAATACACTATGTACTATGACTTAAGAATACCTAAGATATTCCAACGAAATAAAACAAACACGACAACGCCTTCCATTTACATAACTTAGTATATACATTTTACAATTTTGCGCTTGAATAAATAAGTACAACCTTAGCATATAAATAATGCCCTACACAAGTGTTTAGAACTGACTATTGACATAGAAAGCCTCTAAAACTGCTGAGCCGCTTAGACGTCGTGAGCAACGATCGCGAACACCTCGCCGTACATTATTTCTGAGCAGTTTGCACAACACCTCGGACCGGCCTTCCCCTCGTAACTTACTCAACGCCACCATAACTCGTCTTATCTACGGACAGAGGGACAGCGCGTTGCCGTTTAATTATGCGACTGCACAAGTTGTTCGAGAGGCGATGTCGACACTGGACGCGGTGTCGGTACTCGAATGTATTTAATTAATTATCGATTTACACCTTAATATATTACATAAACCGATATTGGATCTAAGCGAACACCAAATAAACAAAATCGTATCCATTTATTTACGATCATTTATATACATTTTATCTGACGCTATAAAAAATAAACAAGTGAACAGTCAAAGTAAATGACATCATTATTTACTATTGCAGTGGAAGGTTTAAGAGTAGATCGAGTTAGAAATGGGCGAATTCGATTTAAACTTTTAATTGCCGATACTTGCACAACTGCCGGATTGCGAATTCAATTGCGATTCAATCTATTCTAAATCTTACAGATATGTCTACTACTTAAATTTACCATAAACATAGAAAAATCATAGAAACCTTATAGAGTAGGCAGAGAACACCGAATGCCAAATAACTCTATCCTAACACACTTTCATTTCCGTGCATGTTTTACACAATACATGAATATCTTCAAACAGACACACCAGTTTCAGACACTACTAAAATGATAAGAAACTGGTCAATGATAAGAACACCAAAAGACCACGAATGTCGAAACAAAAGACTGTTTTTATCCGACAAATTTAAACAACAACACGAAAGAGCTTTTTCGCTTCTTATTTTCTAGAGATAAAACTAAGCAATTAAGGCCGAGATTGGTGGAGCGGGATAAACGACACCAGATGCTTCGTTATCATTAAATTTTCACGCCACTACAATTCCATTTGGTAATTACTACGCCTGTAATTATCCGCTCTTTCTATAGGCAACCAAAACTTTTGTTACGCTGTATACCTGATACTCCTATTTCTGAGAAGGTGGCATTCACCGAAACTCTTAGTTATAACGAACAAAGCTAAATACGTTGTCGAAATGTTACAAAAAATATCTTCCAGCGATTGTTTAGTGGTTTATACGCCTGTGTCCCACTCCTGAGATTAGGGGTTCTAATTCTACGACCCATCTCGGAACTTTACAAATTTGAATGCATTGTAATAATGAATTAAAACTTACTACATGATATAAAAGAACACCGTTAAGAGAGGTGCAAGTTTTATAGTTAGTTCATTATATCATTGATATTATAGAGTTACCTATACGAAGTCTGCTGATCCGCACATGACCAATACGTACCATATGGCCTTAAACTTTCTAAGTCTGTGTTACTGTTGAACGTTAACTGTTAAACACGTGATTATACATGTATCGGCTTAACTCACGTATGTTCTCCGACTTTGTGTTCAAGATGATATACGCCAAACAATAAACTATTAATTACTATTTAACAATATAATCTTTCAGATGTCCCAGTATCCAACAATTGTGCTGAAATTTTTAAAAAGTCACCGTATTCAATATTTACGAAGATACCGATACGAAATGGAACCGGACATTCATCTATTACTGAGAAATTCACGTAACTGCCGATACATATTCATCGTCCGGCAACTAGAATAGTTGGATCCATGACAAAACTAGTCTATTTCAATACGCGGAATCGCCGATCCGATAACATCGCGATAAATGTGTTTTCAAGATAGCCTTATTAGCTTTAATAAGGTATGACGAACGAGATATCACATCCGATATGTCCATATGTCAAAGTACAGAATGACGTCTGAATTAATTACGAATATTATTAAGTGCAAACAATAATAAAAGATGCTCATAAACGCCATCGGATCATTGCTACCTAAAAACATAAGTTTGAAAACAATTTTTTCAAGACGTAACTTCACGCCTGTAATCCCCGAAGAGGCAGAGGATTGCAGAACACTCCCAAGTTTTTACCAGTTACGTTTACGTCCCACTATGTAATAATTGGTAAGCCAAGCATCAGGCCCATATCCAGACTCTGAACGACTACTAGAAAATCTAAAATAGAAAATTTTGTAGTGTTCGACCTGGATATCGAACCGGGACCTCGCGATCGGCAGTCGCACTTGCAACCAATACGACCAACGAGGCTGTTTTTTCAAGGTCATAGAAAAATTACCTTTCTGGTACAATGGAGTACTATGACCGACAGCGGTTGGATTTGCATATTTTTTAATATTTGAACTGTTTATTTTAAAACTCATTTACTTCCCAAGCAATAATAATAAGTTACAAAATGTAAATAAGCAGCATACGGGTTGCAGAAAAGCCAGTCGGTCAGCAACACAAGTAGATGTCGTCGTTATACAGAAACGCAGACATTACGCCTTGACATGAAAACGGATTGATATTAATTTAGCAACAATTAAAAACATTTTTTGATACGAACGCGCATCGTTCCGAACGCGCGCGCCGCTTGCGCAAACCGTGGAGGCAACGCGCCAATCAGAGCATCTCGACCGGCCATCTGCATTCAACTGACAAACACCGTTAATTTTCACGATGCGATTGCTGGTGAAGAAAATTACGAGTAACAAACGACTGTCTCCCTCGATCAGTTCCACTTCGCGACAATCGTAGGGCTCATTTTCACTGGTCCATAAATCGGTCGATATACAAGCACGCGGGGACTGCTCGCACGCGAGCTAACGACAAATGAAAATCAACAAGTCGATACAGTGGTCGTTACGCCACCTGCGGTATTTCTAGCATGCTGTATATCGACTAATTTAATCGGTCTCTTTAAATTCAACCACGGTTATTATGTATATGCAAATACCGCGAGCGAAGGTTCCCCGCATGCATGCCTTATGGCTTGCATTACAGAAATCTATGGTAGTCCGAATGCTGGCTAAAGACCAACAAAAATAGTTCCCCTAATGCGAGGTCTATGGCATGCGTTACAGAAATCTTTTGCACCCCCAATGCGAGCCAGAGCGACCGACGAAAATATTCCATTAAAAACTGCAGCAGTACTCAGTGACAGCCACTATTATTTTGCATTCTCCGAATTATATTAATCAACCGTCTCCAACTCAGCGATACTCCACTAATATCTAAACGTAGTCTAGTGAAGGAACAAAGACGCGCGTATTTCCCCACTACGCCTCCCGTGCTCACATAAAACAAAGAGAAACATCGTAAACGGAACGCTTCCTGCACAACAGCACCGCTACAACGCTAATTATAAACTCTTCCGTTTGCGTTTATTTCTTTTATCTATAACCAGCACAAGGATGACTCATCAGGTCGAATTAGCTATCGATACTATATTTATTAAACAATTGATACGATATAAATACCTACGCTGTGCTAAAGCGTTACGATATTAAAACACTGTTACCGAATTACCAATGTACAATGTCATTGGTAATAATTTCAACACATCTTACTTTCAGCGAGCCACGAAGATTTGTAAATATAACGAATTAAAGTTCTTAAATAAAAAAATACATTAGTTACACTGAGTCGGGTGTAACAATAAACACAGAAGTGTGTCAGAGTAACCGTTTGATAAGTCGTATTGAAACCTAATATCTATTGCAATTTTTGCATTTACAACTGAATAAAATATTTTTACAATCGAAACACGATAGTAATAAAATAAAAAATTTAAAAATTACACGTTCGAAAAATTAGTACGAATATTGTATTCGGTTCATAATTTGAAATGGTTTCACAGAGGCTTATTGCCTAAACGTCGAATATTTACGTAACTGGTTGTTGTAGATATGAATACCTACGCCCGTGTAGATTAGTCGCCATACTACTTACTGGTGTGTTATTAAACCACCTTTAGTATCTAACACTATATTACATATTATTATTTTTTGGTTACAAAAGAAGGGATACTGAGTAATGAATCTTCTCATAATCATAAATTGTGTCTTTGTCCATTATAAAACTAAATTATACGAAAAGTAGCTCAGTTCGTTTCTTTATATTTCCGGCAAATACAGTTTCACCTTAAATATTTCAGAGGTCCTTGTATAGACGAGTGAAACGAATTCAAAAGGAAATACATTAGACTTAAATTGGTATTACACGCTATATGCGTATTTTGATGGTGTGTAATTATTTTGCAATATCTTTAACTTTTATTATTTACTTACGTTTTAAATAGTTGCTTTCCAGTGGAAAAATCATTTTAAGCAGTAACCATCTCCGCAGTCATTTCCCTTTGCAAAACCTACTTTACCTAATTACCTAAACCTAATAATTTAAGCCTTCTGAAACCCAGTATAAAACCACCTTAGCGTACGTTCTATAGATCTCTGATACCCGTTTATAGGCATAGAATCCAGCAAAGGATTAACTAAAAACATTGTTATAAAGATTGAAATAAATGCAGAAATGAATAAAAGCAGTATTTTAATAAAGATTTCCTTTCTATTCTCGTTAATTCTGCGGATATTTTTAAAACGTCTTAGTTCGAAAAAACATAATCTTGTGTTAAACTATATGTATAGAATCTCCGATCGTTCCTATTACTCGAAAGAACTTCTCAGTGTCACTAAGACTTACATGACCCTATCGCTAGCAACACAAACGACAAATTAACAAGAAACAAAAATACTATCCGTACCTTTCTTTGTCGTGTGTGGATTGCGGATACTGCAATATAGTTTGCTGGCCGTCCATTTCGACGACGCATTGCGTTCCCAACTCGAGCTCTGTAGACAAGGAGAGATATTATTACACAAAAAGGAAAGTACTATTAATATTATGCGACTATAGTACACACAATCATAACTCATAGCCATGAGCATTTACTTAAACCTACACACGAGGCAATAGCTATTGCGGGCCATTTGTGGCTTGTAGCAGTTAGCCATCGTACGGGCTACACGTGTATTGAGTAATGCGAACACGCGCTACTACGCTAAGTAATAGTCCGGCTACGGTTTACGGTACACTTCGAAAATAATGCGTAACGACCATTTTACCATGGCCCACATATATATGGAACATCAATTAAAGGGGAGGTCTGATCAAAATGTGCAATAAGGATATTAAAAGCTTTATTAAATGTGTTGTTTATTTCTGTTATAAGTGGACAAGTTCCCGATTAAAAGTTTTAAGCAAATGCTATTTGGTAACTCTTAATATTTTGTAAATTTACTAAGGCTAAGTGCACAAATACTGTCACTCATTCAACTGCTTCCTTACAGGTCAACACAGACAAATCTTAATATTACCAACTGTACCTACTGTGTTGAATTGTGAGCTCTTCCTTCAAGATAGGTATATGAAAATAGACTTAAAAATTCGTTATTACCAAAAATATAAAATAATTAACTTGTTTCGACTATTGCATCTATTGAGCAATTATCATGTTTCAGTTTTACAACATTTATTTTTACCACACAGGCAATCCATATTTGGAATATATTCAGAGATATACCGAAAAAGATGGGTTTTAAAACAGAAGATCAATTAAATGTTTACTTATTGTATCGATATATATATACATGTATATATCGATATCGATGTATATATCGATACAATAAGTAAACATTTTATTGTGTCCTTTTTCCACATCTGGTGGTAACCACGACTTGGCTGTCGACATAAGTCATTAACATCTGTTAGTAGTGACATCAACAACATGAATGACATCATGTAGGTACTATTACGATTTTCCGAGCTGATATTTGTTATGTTAATTTAATGCAAGTTTTTTTTAACATAATGCCTTCATCTTGTTCGAGAACAATCAAAATAAACGTCGAGTGTGCGACAGATAAGGTAAAATGTTATAATAAATTCTCATTTCGCAGATTAGCTTGCGAAACAGACGAGAATATCAATAGCCTGTTTAGCTTTGTAGACGAGTAGGAGTAATTTCAGGCCATTCACACAGAGCTCCGCTAGATAAGATTTTCTATAAGTATACAACATTTTTAATATATAAAAAGGTCAGCGTTTTTTAAATACTTTTGTGAGTACAACGAAAGTTTGAATATTCAATCCAAAACTTAATAAAAAAAAATCGTTATCGGGCACGTAGGTACTTGTTGAAAAGAATAAAAAATAAATAAAAAGAGATGCAATCTACTATGACGCATACATAGCAAACAATCACAAGTCGATAACGCGATTGAACAGGACCGATATAGTTTTATATCGTGACCTTTATACTAGCACACAGATGCACAAGTGACCGGTGTACCGGGGCGCACCGGTTGTGTGGGCGTGGTGACTCAGGCCGAGGCCGGGCGATGTGTCCGCGACGATCCTCTTCCAAATCCGGTTCCACGAGCCGGTCGCTAGACAGTCATAGCAGACGGGCCGTATGCAAAAAGCTAACGGCCTCAAATTGGCAACACCATGCCGTGTATGAACCGCTCAATCCGGATCAGCACGCGGGTTAATGCCACTGCGGCAACGCGGCGTGATATAAAACGAGAACTAGAACCGCATAAATCTGCCATCATTTTCGTGACCGTAGATTACGTTATCGGATATTGCTCAGAAAATAAATCTAGTGTTTGTGTTGTTTTTAGATTATAGCATGTTATTTGATTAGTTCATACACATTATTACATATATTACAAATATTATATTTTCCTATATGAAGTATAGATATGCATACAATCTTAGATATATTAGTGACTACACTATATAAAAACTCTATTAATTCAATATTCTCTAAGGCAAAAGTCACTCCTAATATAAATTATTTACTAGTATATGGATCCCTTAACTGTAAATGATGAACATTGTCGACTGACATTCACATACATGTAGGGGTTGTTGCTCATGCAAGACTTACTTTCAAGAGTCCTTCTAAAACAGTCCTTTAAGACCCTCTGTTGGAGCATCCTCGTACTACCTTACCGGGGAGATTCATCACATGATCTTAATGACTACACAAAAAAGACAAAGAAATGTATGTATCATAGTTAATGACGAAACTGGTTAGTTAGAAAACTAATATTTCTGCTTTATTAACTTGTAATACTCATACAGTTCTTAATATACATAAAATAGCCTTTTTAAATTTAAATATACTGATGTATTAATAGATCAACTTAATTACATTAAGTTATATAATTGTTGATTTGATATTCAAGTTTATTTGATGTATTATTTTTGTATTCACATTTATTTGTTATATTACTATATTTGTTTATAGTGTGTATAGTATTTCTGAAGTCAGTATGTCTTAGATACAAATATTAACACATTTTAAAAACTTTAAAATTTTTATTGAGTTAAATTTGAAGGATGATAACAAGATACAACTAGTGTGTAGATGATAGCAAAAACCAAATATATTGTGATCATACTAGGCTACAACTGTAGCCTGAAATCTCATAATTTTTAAAGAAATTCAGGTATCCTCATTTTTTTTGTAAAAGAATGAAAAAAAGAACTGTTGTAATATGTCCTAATACAAATATAAGAAACTAACATCATAATCACCAATGAACTCACATCATAATCACTGATGAATGACATGCAAAGAGGGCAGATGAAAAGGACAGCATAAATTTTAATCTAAAACAAATATACAATGACTTTAACACCACACATATTTCAGTTCATCATCATCATCAGCAGCAGCAAAATTTATTGTAATTATAACTTTAAATTAAAATACAAAAAAATATGTATTACAGCAATATAGATTTAATTTTAGAATTAAAATTAAAATGGACCCATGGTCCACAGACCCATGAATAAGAATGTTTCTTAAGTCACAGTTGAGTAATCACCATTTTGATAATTATATCATGATAATTCTACATATAAACAATTTACTATTGAGAAAACAGTTTTCTAAGAACACAATGTAAATCTTGATTTGTTTTACATACATGAAAATCTATATCCCTCATACTACTGATAACCTAATGTGTGGTTGAACCTGAATTGAATATCTGTTGTTATCAATACTGTTGATATGCAATATTAAATGGTGGTGATCTTGAAAACTGGTGGGTGACTTTAGGCTAGCAAGTTTTTTTTAAATATAATAGAGAAACATTCGTTTTCATTCATATTAATTTTTACTAAATTCCAAATAATTTATAGAATAAATTTTTGTTCCTATTTAAATAAATACATCTGTAAATATGATCGTAGGCTGAGTAACTTGAAGCCAGCGTTTAATTTGACTTACTTTCAGCTCATATTACTACATTCCGACAATGTAATGCTACCATCTAACTGTGAATTGGTATAAAAATTGGAAAGTAAGACGCTTTCATGTCATGTAATAAAATTATACCCAACATTTAAGTAAACACAAAATGTGTGCAATTTTTTTTGTGAACCAAATATAGTCTTAAGTTTATAAAACGACCGAGTAATAATTTTATCGGACACATACAAGTCTTGAAAGATAAACTCAAGTATACGCAGTCACCTGTGCGATTACGAATTTCTTTATTTATTACTAATACATACGAAACCAGCTTACCTCGCCTGTTAAAGGGTCGAACTCGGACGGCTACTTTGATCTTATCCGAGGCCATTTTTACACTCTAATTACACAGATATAATCAAAACACAACACTTTCCACAACAATGTATGATAAATTATTGCACATATTCACCCATATTCTAAAACAACAAAATTCATTATTTCACGTTATATTCACGACGTTCCTGAGATGACACTGCCCGCCATGTTGTTTTTTACGCTACTCTAGTGCTTGCCATCATCCTTGGATATACATTGAAGAAATCGGTACTTTACCGGTTTTTAAATTGAACTATGATTAGGAAGTTTTTCTTACTATATTAGTAACTGTAAGTTAATGCTTATTTAATTTGAATATAATTTATATACTGTTTAAATATAATTTTACAAATCCAACCTAATAAATCAAAACATGCCTATTTTGTTTATATACTCAAAAAATACCTTTTTATATTTTCATACATGTAAGAGTAATAAAATTGTTGACTCAATTTTTATAATTTTTCCATTATATTCGGTCATTTTAAATTATTGAGAAAAGGAACAGCTCTGCCAAAAAACATCAAGTCATTGTACAAAGATTGACTGCCAGATTTGTCAGTATATTGACATTTTAATTGCCGAATTTGTGCATGTAATACAAACAAAAACGTTAGATCCTTACAGAAGTATTTTTTTAATCCTAATCGACTAATTGTGACCGTTATACGCTCTCTTGTAAACACTAACAATCTTATTTCTTAACTACCTATAAAATAAACATTTATATATTTTAACTAAATTCATCTTGACGAGATGGCCGATCCACTTTACGGATGGGATTTAACATTTAAGACTATTGAAAAAGATATTAAACGGAAAGCAGATGTTCTTATGGCCTTTGTTCATTGGAATTTAACTAAAAAAGGATTTCGAAATATTGGAATTGGCGACGAGGTATGTTACATATAGATGTCAAAAAATATATCTGAAATCTGAGCGACCTTTTAACAACAAAAGTAAAAACTACGTTACAGAATACTGCTTATGTAGTAATAATAATAGCTAATTTAATAAAAAGCGTAAACACTGTCATTGAATTAATCATAATGCAACAACTGGGTGAACCTATATTTGTTCCTTTAGAGTTGATTTTGATTCAAATAATTTATTAAAAATTTTCAAAAGTTACAAAAATCTAATTCTTCAGACTTAAACCTAGGTATGATCAGCAGTATTACATTCAAACACTCAACCATCAAGTCACTTTGTTTTTGTAATAGCGGCAATTATGTCTGTTGAGATAATTTTAATAAACCAACTTTAAACCTGTCATCCCCGAAGAGGTAGATAGAGGAATGCAGAACACTTCTTCATTTCATTAGTTATGTTTACACCTACTATGGACTAGGTGGTGAGCCTATTGCCATGCATCGGGCACATATTCAGACTAAACCCCTACTAGAAAATCTAAATTTTTTTAGTGTTTGAGCCGGGAATCAAACCCGGGACATCCCCGTCATTAACCCTTATGTTAGCAACCGGGTACCCGGGTACCCATCATGGTGTATTTATATGAATAACTCAAAGAAAATGCAATATTTTATTTTAAGCCCTCGATTCGTCGTTTATTAACTTAAAAGAAAGCTAGTTATAGGTGCATTTAATTTATTTATTTTCTATTTTTTTTTTAAATCATG
>DWEI01003117.1:0-13253 GCA_018245875.1 Mysoria ambigua | reverse complement strand
ACGGTTGTCTAATTACAAAGCAAGCAGATGGTTTATAAAATACATTTATACTTAAATATTTACTTGTATATATACTTTTTCCACCCAGGCACGGAACGAATACTTGTATTTTATTCTTTGCGGAGATCGAATCCACGATGCGACAGTATATTTCATTAATCACTGCAAGAGCCAATCAATGTGATATGTGAAGAAATATGAAAATATGTTCGAGTTAATCAGTTTTCTCTATTGAGGTAAACTTATTGCTTGTTATAAAAATATATAATCATATTATCTTTGCCCACCTTCAAGGTATCGATTTATGAGGTACTGCCACTAAGCCACAAGCGCAAACATCGTTTTACAAATAGCCTAAAATTAAACTATTTCAAATATGATTACATTAAGGTCCCGTTCACACTACGGTGTTAATATTTTATGTTTATTGATACTTCAATTGGATATTCACTGATTTTTTTATTCAAACATTTTCTTAATACTTTATACAATTCAAGTAGAATTGTTAAAACAAACTTTTTAAAGAAATGTATATTAAGTTATATAAACTTTACATAAATATATATTAGTCATTGAGTTTTTTAAGCCGGGTGTAATGTTCGTCAAACCTTGTAGCGAGGATAGTCAGTTAAGAAAGTATGGAATCCACTGTAGTGGGGTTGGACCCTCAGTTTCTTACGTTGATAATTATGTTTCAGACGCGTGCTTAAACATTATTGCTGTAATGACCCAGTTTGCTTTGTGTGGAATTGGTACAGAAATAGAAGCAAACGGTGTGACGTCATGTCTTCGTTTCGAAAGGGTTCCTTCATTAACTAGTGACGACAACAAATGTTAGCTACCGAAGTAATGTGGGCTCGTAACTCTTTTTTACTTCGCTGTAGGATATAGATTTCATTTTGCAATGAGATATGAGTAATCATGTTGGATTTATAAGGACAAGTTGGCACCCATAAGGGAACAGCAGAAGAATATCACGTAGCTTAAGTCATGCAGGTTTATTCGCAATGTTGGTTTGGATATAGGACCCTTTTTCAAAAGTTGAGTGGGAATTGAAAGGTTGATGACGTGGTACAGTCACTGTAAAACATACAAAATGCGTCGTCGCCATTCGCATTTTCAAATTTAGATTTCCTAGCAGTGGCTCGGAGTCCAAAATGTGTAACAGTAACAGTAACTGGTGAGACGTGGCAGTGTTGTGCGTTCCTCTGCCTACCTCCTCCTTCTGTCTCTTCAGATATTACAGGCGTGGTGTTACGTTACAAAATCACCAATATAATATCGGTTGAGTTTTAATACAGCTTTAATAAAATTTGTGTTAAAATATCGTAATATTTAATATTGTGTCAAATCTATTTTCCTTCATTTATACCTATGTCTTCGTTTAGGCGCCACGATTTTCTCACATTTCAACATAACAACTCCGTTCATATCCATAAATATATAAATGTTTCCGTTACCGTTCTTCTCGCTAAAGGTAACAGATATTGACTAATTCGAGATGTACATTCAATGATAACTATACTATAACTGAGATACGGTTACCCACAGATCAGTGATATGGAACACCGTCGACCAGTACTACTGCAGATAGCGTGGAACTTCATACAACGTAATGTCATGTTTCATGTCTGTCTGTCGCCTTACTTGCTTCCCGCGAGTATAAAACTAGTTCGGTTTTACGATCGGCACCGCCAGCGGATTAGGTAGCATTACATTACGTTTCTACCTCACTTTTATTATTTTCTTATTACGATCATAATAATTGTAAGTTACATCCGATGTTAAAGGTTTTTATTTTTAAACTTAATCGTGGTAGCTTTTTACGTCCAACGCCCGCTCCAAAGACTGATACTACATAGATCTGTATTTGTATCGTATTTTTTAAAGTTAGAATTTAAAATCAGCCATTTTTTCAGGTGGATAGGCTTGTGTCCAATGATTTAGGGTGTGTCGTCTCAGCGGAGGTTTTTAGTGCCCCAATGACAGCCTTACATCTGGTCTTATTGTATCTAATTTTGTTGTATTTATGAGTAGGTTTATTGTACCTACAAAACCTATTGTACCTACTAAACCTATTGTACCTGTACTTATTGTACCTACTTTATTGTACCTACAAAATATTACTTTAAAAATTTAAGTGCATCAACTCATTGTTTGAATTCATGACGGAATGATGCATCGGGGACCTATACTTAGAATAATCTAAAATATATTTTAATACACTATTATTTTCTGATAACGGTATAAAATTATAAATAAGAATGATCTTCTATTCCTGAATGTTATTATTCCAGATCAAAATTTTAGTATACAATATATTTGATGATTTAGCAAGGAAAACCACTACAGTGGGGAGTATTAATAGTGGAGAGTAACAATTGTTTTATGTTTCACGCCGACAATATTATTATTCCCAAAAAGGTAAATGAATTAGCCAAACTTAAAACAGCAGAAGATAAAAATAATTCCTATAAATTGCTTAGATTTACAAAGGAAGATATAAAAATAACAATGTACCATTATATATAGATGTAAAAGCTTTATAGGAAACGATCTCTTAAAATAAATTATATTCCTACCGAACAATATCAGACCGGTAATTGACTAGAGGTTCTGTCGAAACTCGTTCAATTAGCATAATTAAAGTAATTAGTAAATAAATGCTAATGCTCGTGTAAACAAAATTGCGAATGACAAACGATCAAACGTAATTAATTAACGTTCGTGACTTTGCAGAGTAATTCTACACTTTATAAACATTTAAATGGTTTTACACTTTTTTGTTTTTGTGACATCGAAGTGATTAATGGTATATTGAATTATCGTTATATACATAATATCGTTGCGTGAAAAAACTATTTAAACTAAATCAACATAATTAGCTGATTCCCAAAACGCATATAACTCAGAGTCGCCAAATAACCTTTCACTCGTGTATATTATTAACACTGAACAAGAGTAATTATCTCCTATCGTATTATAAGATACGAATTAAGATTCAAAACATATTGATTCAGAATTGAATGCAGCAGATTTTAGCACCATCTTAAATCTAAAATTGATAGAAGCGCGAATTTTTAGGACCTTTATTTTTGTTATATCAGTACGTCAAGTTCCTTAGGGGGTAGGACCAGGGGGTAGGACCTTAGGTAGTACCATCGAGAACCAAATATGTACAGGTCAGAAATGCGTGTATGAAGACATACATATTTACTGAATAGAGAATTATGTACATATGTTTTCACAAGAGTATAAATCGCTCTTAACAAAGTTTGCAAATACGTTGTGCAAGTTACCTATTAATGGATCCTGTTCAACTGATGTTCCTGAAGCAGATCCATACGTGTTGTAATTTTGGTTACGAAGTTCTCTTTGGACTGGGATGTTATTTAGGTCTTTCAATATTGCTGCTTCGCTGATCATGTTAGTTGCAAGTGCTATTGCCGATCGGAAGGTCCCGGGTTTTTTTCCCGGAGCGAACGCTACAAACTTTTAGATTAGATTTTCTAGCGGGAAATATTCTAATTAGAAAATATCCTGCTAGAAAATCTAACTAGAATTCTGGTCGTTCGAAGTCTGGATACGTAAACGTAACCGGTGAAACGTGGGAATGTTCTGCATTCCTCTGCCTACCTCTTCGGGGATTACAGGCGTGAAGTTACGTTTTCAAAATTGCTCTATATTTTGAACATTTTCAACTACAAATGTATGTTGTTAAGTACATCCTTGGTATATGTATAAATTAGATGTGATGTTGGAGTGGAAGGTGTACCGTCGAAGTCTTTAAAGAATAGAGTCAACTTAAAAATTCCGGTCCAATATATTTATTTTATTTAACTTATTAAAGACCAGTCCTGTGATGTTCATAGCCAACTCTTCGAAACCATGCTTGTACCAGACGTATATTTTTAGAAACACCCAGACACGCTTATTATAGAACAGGAAACTGTTCAAAAACTTAACAGCTGTTTCTAAAATTGTTTTTATTTCATAATATTTGATGAATATTTTAATAAGGTTATCCAGCGACAAACCAGCCAAATTTCTCGGTAGATTAAATGAATCAGTGGCATAATTTGTTTTTTAACAGTATATATTTTCATTTATTTAATAAAAAAAAATTGTTCGTGGCATCCTTAGCTAGATGCTCGTCTAAAACGTATCATGAATTCTATATTATAATGGGCATTTTAAAACATTCGTCTTTGACAGACTTATTAAGAGTATCGAGCTCCATCAACCCGGCCCTGTAATAGGAGTAGGACTGCTGTGGCTTATTTTTATATTGTGGTTTGTGATTATCAAGTTTAACCTGTATTATAACCAAGTAGAAGTTACAGCCTAAAGACTATTGACGCTTAAAGACTAAAACGTATCATTACGTCTAATATCCCTGAAGAGATAGATAGAGGGGTGTAATACACACCCAAGCTTCACCACTTGCAATATACATGCCATCATGGAATAAGGGGTGAGTCCTGAGTATATCCTTACACCGAGTGATAGTCCAGACTCTAAACCACTATTAGTAAGTTTGGCCCGGGACTAGAACCCAGAGCTCTGCGATCGGCAGTCGCGCTGGTAATCACTCGACTCACGAGACACGCTTGAAGACTATTAATGCTCAAAGAGGCTTGAAGACTATTGCTCTATAAATAAATCATTTGAAGTATTTTTTTCTCGAGCAATGGTACGTTTGATTGCAATGTGCTTATGAATTCCATACTACATTTAATTTAGTTCCACGAGTAAAAGGTTATTTCACATGTAAATTCAAGATCGTTTGTAAAATTATATTGACACTGAAAATAATGAATAGCGCTGAAAATATGCCCCCGAGATAAACCAACAAGAAACTGAAATATAAGACATAAAAGGCATTCTAAATATAAATCGAGACATAAAAAAGTGTAAAAGAAGCTGCCCCGGATCAGTTGCAAAGTGACAAGCTTGAAATTGCCGACGGACGGTGGAGCGGGAATAGAGACGGAATAATTAACATTTACACCGATTACCTTAAAATACCCCCTAGTTCAGAATGCCAAGTGAAGAAATAGGTTTTATAGTGGAATATTATTATACACTTTAACGCTGTAACCTTTATGTGCTTTATATATAAAATGGTCCACTAAAATGGTCCGCTAGCATACGAGAAAGTTAATTAGACGATTCAACAAAATATATGACATTCATTAAAAAACATTTTAAATTTACTCTTATTTACTCTTATACATATATTGCTTTATTACTTTAAGCGATCCCAATAACAGAGACCGCTTTGAATTGAACTAATGGTTTGTACTATTTCTGCTATGATCATCAATATCTTGTTGACGTCAGTGTTTTTTGACCTAAAATGTTATTATTGTTATTCGGTTTATCAATAACAAGCGTTTTCTATATAAAAATTAACATTGTTTACGGCAACGACAGGGTTATTAATCATGATTTTCATTGATGATAACAATCGGCGTAGACTTGTTCATAACACCGTGCGTTCGGTACGTAGCCTTATCGTCGGACATCGGCTCGGACTAATGAGCGATACCACTGATCGAATGTCTTTAAGTGATACCACCTACACTTGTTTGTTTGTTACCCAGTTTAGCGATACGAATCTATTCGTTTGTGTCGTCAATTTCTAGATTAAGGGAGTCCCCGCCATAACACACAGAAAGCTATAACGCAAACAGATTGGAAGATAAAATTCAGTCGTAGGTTTGATGATAGGTCATCAGTCAATATTAATCGGATGTACTTGAACTTATGCTTTCTTCAGACCTAGACAACAAATACGTCATGGTTATGTTCTAGATATATTTGTTTTACGTGGGAATCGAATCCACAACCGGGGGGTCAGTAGTCAGGCTAAGTTATGTATTATTATAAAGACGACGTGATATTAATTAAATCTCAATTGTTCCACATAAACATATTTAAATTTGTTTTTTTTTTTACATAATTATATCTTGTAGCTAAACAAAAACGCATTAACAGCATGGAAAACACAATTAGCAGAGGGTTTTAAAACTAACTAAAGTATTAACTTTGGTCTACCGAATGAGATCAAATTTTATTTCATAATCGCATAAAATAATTAACATGAATCTAATAAAAAGTGAAAGGTGGGTCAGCTTCGACGCTAATAAGTGTCTACTTCAAAACGCAAAAAAAAGATAATCGTGTTCTCACAACACTCGCTTATAAACAAAAAACTTACGGACCACACATCATCGCGTAGTAACTCACTAATTTAACTTAGAACCTGTCACAATTTACGATCGAATCAAATTTGAACTTTAGTGCATTGTAATTAAGGATATTTTCGTTTACCTATAATTTTGGGGATCCACAAAATAACTTTGTCAGAGCGGCGTATAAAAATTAAAGGTCAATTTAAGGGAATGACTGGACATTAAACGTCTTAATAGACGATGAACAGTATGGACGTGCCCTTAAAATAGCTCTGTCATAAAAATCAATTTTAATCTTTATAAAAATGTATTTAAAGTTCAAATTTAATAAAAGCATATCATAATGCGACTAAAAATTAAAAAATCAGTCCGCACGATTCTTCGAAGGTGGTCCTCAAATTATCTTTGTAGAAAAACGTGTTTTGACAAAATTATATACGTTTTTGACAGTTTTGATTTAATTATGCTTGATGACGCTTGTGCTCCTCCCACACGCTGATTGTCAGTTTCTCAATCTAAGGTTTTTGTTGGTTGTTTTGCATCTCGATCGTTTTGTATATTGTTGCTTCTATATATTTTATATACCTGGAGGTATATACTTACCTACCTACCTACCTAGGTAGAGAGGTACACTCCCACGCATCGCCAGTTTCGCCTGCGTGCCGCTATAGAATAGGTGGTGAGCCTTTTATCATACACCAGGCACAAATTCAGACTCCGAGAACTGCACCCTGAGAATTTTCCCTTTCAAATTTGAGTTAGAAAATCCAATAATACCCGACACGGGATTCGAATCCAGGGCGTCAATCGCGCTTGGTACGACTTCACGAACAAGGCGGTCAATATTTTAATAGTAACAACAAATTTAGACAAAAAAAAACTTAACTTTCTGAAACAGTCACGTGTTCTCAAACTGTGATGCACTGTGAAATGTTGAATTATTACCTCCGGTTGGATTTGTGTTCCTCGATGTTCCCGGCTCTTTGTAACCTGATTTATTATGGCCGGATAATTCGGTGGTTAGGATTATTAACACCGCTTACCGCTTACGAATTTAAAGGAGATTATTTTTATAATCAACAATAGAAAACATGTATTTAAAACCATATAGAAACCTGTATTTCGATGTATTTATTTATACATTCGAACATCCAATACAGATCATACTGACACGTTATACCATTGTAACTGAAGTTTCAGTAGATTTAAACCAATTGTTAACAATTTCCATACGATCGTTAAAGCATTATTTCATCATTTGACGGGTTAACTTAAATACTATTATCATCAGCATGTTTAAGTTCACTTTTGGGCATACACTTCTGCTTGTAGGTTTTTGTTCGTAATACCCCCGTTTGAGATCGCTCGAGTGCAGCGTCTAGTATCGCCTGCGCTGCTGTTTCTAGGTGCCGGGGCACTTGGATGTGAATAATTATCAGCTCATGTCGCTCAACTCATTTGAATACGACCACAACAAAAACATCAATTGTCATCAGAATTGGTTTTTGCTATTAATTTAGACATAATTCGATTTTTTTTCTTTTATTTAGTATACATTCTAACCTTATAAAACTATACTGAATGTTATGTTTAGTCCACAACACCTCAGTCTCCCGTCACTAATGCTCACCGATGCTCACCTAAACAAAACATTCCATCAATAAGCTATTTGTTTATTTCACAATTCGGTCCCGAAGAACCATAAAACGGGTTAATAGAGACTCGAACGTGGGCATAAATACACCATGAATATTAATGTATTGTTTGGAAATGTTCTTTACGGCCTTTGCGCTTACATGCAGACATTATGTTCGTAATGTTTCAATAAAAGAATGGGAACTATGTTATAGTTAAATGTCTAAAGTTAGATTTGATTTGATTAGATAAGTTAGATTTGATTTATATTGCTTATGATTTTTAATATTGCTTTTTAATTTTGCAATAAATAATATTGCTTATTGTTAAACGATTTCGTTTTTCACTATAACTTATCTTATTTGTGCGAATAGACATAAAAAAAAATGATACAATTTCCCACGCGGCGACCTGAACCCACCACAAGTAGAGCATGTGCTATAAAACTAAAATATGAACTGACAAACGTGTGAATTAACTTCTAGAAATATGCGTATAGATAATTTTTCACTCTGATGCAGCACAAATTATCGTGCTCATTATACATAAAAACTATTAACAAATCATTCTATTTATCGACCACTAAATCAATGGAACAGTTAAAAATGTAAGAGAAACGCGGCAGGTATGTATAGATATTTGGCACTCGGTGCTATGTGTCTACCTCGTCCGGGACCTGGTATGAATATTCATATTATAAATGTTATTAATATTATGCATAATTGTTATCAAAGAATGTGTGCAGTACAGATAATTCATTAACATACAAAACATTAATATCTCGTTTTGAAGGATACTTGTTTGGTAAAAAGAGAATTTGGCATTACGTCCTGTCTATGTAAGTATTAAGTACCTTAAGGTCTCATTCTGATAATGAGAACGATTAAATTAATAGCTTGGTACGCTAGCCATCACTCACATATAACAAGTTTAAAATGGGCCTAAGAAGATAGATACCTTTATTTTTCCAACATTGCTTCCATAGGTATGACATAGATAATAGGTATTCCGATTGTTTAAATCTCATACTTAATCATAGTTAATTCATGACATATAAACACACTGCGTACAGAGCAGTTAAAATAACATTCGGTTCGTACTAATAATAGGCAGCGAGCTACTCGTATCTGGCGAACAACGCGATAGATTTATATTGGTGTCTTCACGCTTGATTTCGGCGCAAATTAGTAAGAATATAAGTATCTCAATTTATGGATACCACAGAAATGTATATCCAGGTTTAGGCTACTAATGGCAAGTTCACAGACCTCTTGAAATTGTGACGTAATTAAGTAATGATGATCCTTTGACTGGACCGCTGGGCGAGTGGATAATGAACAAGATAGTTGCGCCGGGGTTCGTGGGCTCGATTCCCAACCAGAATAAATATTGTAGAATAATGATTAGCGCAATTAATTGAACCTAGGTGTACAATATTAATAAATCTAGTTAAGTATATAATACATGTGTATATATGTAGTGTATGAGCCATCTGCTTACCATACCACAAGCGCTCTTGACGCTCGCTTTAGGATCGGATGGCAGTGTATGGAGATGTCCCAGAATATAATTAGATGGTTAGCATTCGATGCTCTTTTCTTAGAAGCTAGGAGTCTAGTTTTCATAAAAAACATTTGTTATATTAGTGTCTGCTATTAAAATAATTAAACATTACACTCACAATCCACTTTGTTTATCCGATGCTTTAATGTTTAAAAATTCAGATTAGTGGCCAAATTATAATCATAGTACAGCGCGCTATTTTTCATACCAAAAGATATCCAAGCCTTCATATGCAGATCTATCTCGCTAAGTGTGTCTGAACGTGTCGTATTAGTTCCGTTTGCATTATTCACCTCATATAGCTCTTCATGGGTAACTAGAGGCAAGTCTTAAAGGGTTTGCTTTAACTGCGATCGCTCACAAGGTGACTAGTCCTAGGACCTCGGGGTCGAAGTTTCTTGTTATATTAGTTAGACAATTCCTTTGCAGTTATATAATTATTGTAATTTTAACTTCAATTTGTTATAATATGTACTTACCATTTTTGACATATTTTCTTTGTTTTTCTCGTTATAAACTTCAGTATTTCTCAACATTCTCAAATTTGTGGTATTTCACCCCTAGCAGACTGGGTTTGTTTTGAATCAATTTAGATTTTTTCTTTGAAGTAGGTACTTTAATGAAAATCCTAGGCGCGAATTTCTTCTGTCTTTTTACAAAAATATAAACTTGAAGAAAAGAATTGAGGCAAGTAGCGGGCGGACTCTAGTATCTTTCAAACACATTTATCACACGTCGGATCTAAATTCGATTTGCGTTTAAATGAGTGCTCCTATTATTTATAGATTCAACAATCGGCACATGAAACTTAAGGAAAACGCGCCGACCGGAAGGTCAGGCGGTCTGTTCTAGGAAGCGGCACTCCTTGGGGAAGTTGGCATTGAGTTTTGAATATTTAAATAGTATTGATCTTATAGTGTACGGCGTTACTCATATCTACTACATAGCCACATCGCCTACTATCACACAGTTTTTGCCACCCACGAAAACAGTTTCATCAGATCAGATGTAACGTAATAATATGTCCCAAAATATCTGTCCAGTTAAGCACATGAATGATTTTGAATTTGGATTTTTTCATTGGCTGGTTGTTGAAGGCAAAATTTCTTAAGTTAGTATCTTTCAAAGGTCACGGTCCACTAAATTGGATTTTGGGTCTTTTAGCCCGGCGCATATTTCGTCTATATTGAACCAATTCCAGCACCTGGCAAGCGCTCAGTTGACCTTGGTTAAAACAAACATTTTATGCAATTCATTTGCATAATTATGAGGGTTGAGGAGGGTTTTACATTCGAGGACTCGAAAATGATGTTTGCCGTTCAGATTTTACTTCAAATTTCTATTATGAAAAAATGACAAAACAGAAATATAATGCGTTTGAATGATCATTGCCGGTGTCGTGAGTATAAGACACACCTATATTGATAAAAAAGTTTAGATGCTAGTTGATAGAGCAGTCAGAAGTGTCTCAAATCGACGTATATGTGTTCACAGATTTAGTAGTTTTATACTATCATAGTTTTGGCCAAGAGACTCAAAAGTCTTAAAGCAGGAATATTGCTAAAGGACTGTGTTGGGTAACTAACAAATAATGAGACTAACACATAGAATACTAAAGCTTTATAACAATACAGAAATAGGTCACAACGGATACTGTGCATATTAATGAGAATTTCCTAATGGCTGCGATTTTATAAGCTGATTAGAAATCAGAGGGCAATTCGACTATCAGTAATGTAGTCAAGATTCGTATTGAGTACCTATTAAGGGAACGTGATGATCATAAAACGGTCAGCTTAGTCTTTTAACGGCCGTTTTTTGTAATCGTAATGTATTTTGCTGTTGTCTATATTGTTTTATTATATCTTCCAATATGTATCGAAAAACGCTTAATAGATAAATGCAAATTATTGGAAAAATTGATGCAACCGCAATTAAATTAAAACCTTATGAAAACTTTACTGTATAATATAAAAAATAATCTTACGAAATGTTTTTATATACACATTGTCTCAGTGAGACGATTCACTGATCCTATGCTATGAAAAGAGAAGAAGATTTTATTTAACCCTCAAATAAACCTGAACCTGATACAGACGGTAGACGAATTGAAGACATTCTGTTTTATATTTTGTACCATGATAAGAGAAGAGAATTTACATAGCACGAAACTGTAGCTAACGATTTAATTTGTGATACACAATAATTCAAGTTCGATAAAGTAGTAAATCTGTTTTAAACTGTCCAAAGGTGATTGCTTACCAATAGTGGATATTAATATATTGAAATAAAAATAATTTCAAAAAGCCTAAACACGGTTAAAACTGAATTTGGAAAGCATGACACACAGTGATATTAATTCTTCTTTTTCTGTGATCAGATCACTCTGTTTGTGATGATGATGGTACTAAAATATTTTACGACCAAAAAGATTTTCGTTCAAATTAGATCTACCAATATGTAGAAATTCTCCATAGAAGCTGAATATTCACCGAGAGAAGCAATCTTCTCCCGTAACAGAGCTGTATCCAGCTCTGGACTATAAAGAATGTTGTTCCTCAGCCGTTGCCCGTCCTAATTGCTCGCAATACCATTCCAAGTGTACATTCTATTGCTCTTGCTCAACGGTTAAGAGCAGACATCTGGCACGGATTGTATATTATGTTACGTCCAGACTGCACAACGAGTTAAATCGCAAAGTATCCAGAATTCAGAAGACAAATCGCATTAGGTTTAGTGGTCTGGTATAGAACAATGTTTGAAGGATTTCGAAAAGTAAATTTGGATGTGGATCATTTTAAATGTAGTGTAATTATTGCTTGTAATGTATCAATATTAAAATCTATAACTGACTATATCTATGTATTGATCTGTCGAATTTTACTAAACACAGCTGATTAACCAAAAATCGTAATTATAACAATGCATGTGTGTAGTGGACAAGGCAAATTGTAATTATAACAATGCATGTGTGTACTGGCATATTTCACGTAATTTTTTGGGATGTCCCGTCTAAACATAACTGACTTAAGCTGTTCATATAGGAAACATATAATCTGATGTATATAAGATTACGAAACATTTTAAAATAAAGAGTTTATGAGTTTTGCACACTTTTTTTCCACAGTAATAGATATTTTAGGTAAAATCTGATAAAGCACCACCGATTATCATCCCAGCAAGGTTGTCTGTCACTTTCCTAACATAGTGCACTAGTAATAATTCACGCATTTTGAAATTTGAACAATGCATTAAAAATGTTGGCATTGTACCTTAAAACAAAAGGTGTAATTTCCGGCAACATCGTGATGAGCCGAATCCTGGGGTTTGACGGCGTCACATCTATTTCGGAGTAACATCTCATCACCACGGTCTTCGAAAGTCAATCGATTATTTGGATAACCAGTCGCGCTGGACCAAGTAACCGTAGACTAAACACCGGTTAAGTAGTAAAATTTGTGCTCCATTTGAATTTCATGGACGACTCTATTAAACAGAACAAGCACAGATGTTATGACAGCGTTAGACATTTGCGTGTCGTCTATTATTATTTTATCGTCAAACCAGGTCTTGTTCTTGTGAAGTAGGTAGACCGTTGAGTATTAAATCCGATTATCCTTGCAGACCTGACGTGCTTTGAGTGCATTCTAATAAGGATAAAGTATTAATATTGGCTGGTCACTCTTTTGTTGATATCCTTGATGATTAAGATAGAATGTCTTCTGGTTTAGCATAACTATCGAAAATGCAAATGTTAACGTATTCCAGGAATAAGCATACGTACTGTACAGTGAATAAAGCTTATCGAGTTATACTTATTTCGTTTTACATTGTTATAATTATTATTTTGCCATTCAT
>DWEI01003116.1:0-13253 GCA_018245875.1 Mysoria ambigua | reverse complement strand
AGCAATCACACAACAAAAGACAACCCCACTGAGTCTCTCGTTAGTTCTTCTCAGTTGTGGGCGCGGTCCGAACTAACGTAAACTTATCTATAATGAGGTTAATATGTGATTGCGAATCCTGTATAAATAAATGATTTTTGACTTTGACTTTGAGTCTAGTCGGCTTATATATTTACGATTATTACATATCAATTCTTATTTTAATCAGTGTGATTGTGATTATTAGTGGGTTATACACATTTATATACATTTTTATTTTTATTATTTCTATTTTCGCCCGCCCCGTATTAAATGATTTCTCTTCATTTTATACTAGGTACACCAAGGCTGTGTGGTAGCGCAGTGCCCGACTCGGGAATAGAATCCGGGACCTCGCGATCGGCAGTCACACTTGCCACCAACACGCCCCACGAGGCGGTACAATCTACAAATATAACGATAACTGCACAGACAAATGACCAGCGCGCATTCGTGTGATGAAGTTATGTAAAATGATCACAATACGAGCTCGATCCAACCGGATGGCGCGCGCGATCGACGCGGCGCCGCGCCGCGCGCCTCGCCGCCGCCATCTTGCTGCAAATTGAACTAATCGCGCGCCATTCGCCCGCCGCGCGGCCAGGGCTGCCGGCGGCGGCGTCTCCGTGCGACTCGTGACGTGCTGTTGTCCGTGCGTCCGGCGAGCTGGGCTCCGTCCAACGGTGGTACGGTAAAAGGGTTGGGAAAAAAAAATATTTGTATTTGGATCGTACGAATTTAATTTTTCTATGCCTCGGAACGAGTAGTTTTTGCTGGGCAAAAGGTGCTCCACGTAATTTTTTTTTCGTCCACGAACGATTGTGGAAATGTGCCGTACAAACTCATCATAATATTACGGCTGATACTCCCTTGAAGGGTTAGGCAGAGGAGAGTATTATATTCCCACGATGCACCTGTTATTACACATTATGAGCACGATTCTCAGTCTTTTGGATAAAATCTATATGTAAATATTGTGTTTCTGTAAAAATAAGGATGGCATTTTATACGTTAACAAAGTATTGGTTGTAAGATGGATGAAAAGTCTCCGGAATCAATGTACCATGAATAGGGTTGAATGCTGAAGAAATCCTTCAGGTTTATAATGATATAAATATTTGGGGCTCTGTGCTCTGAGCCCGCCCTGTAAGAGAACTAGCGTGACGATATAACGTAACGCTTGTATTTATGCGACCGGCTACTTAGTACAATCTGACTTTACAACTTTTATATTATAACTCACCATGAAATAAGGTGGCCTATTGCCATACAACGGGCGCAAATTTAGACTCAAATCGTCTACTGGGAATTTCAATATAGAAAATCCAATAAAACTTTGCCTGACGACCTAACCGCTGATCGAACCCGGGACCCTGAATCGGCAGAGAGGCATATAATTGTCCCCTCCATCCAATTATATACGACGCTGTAAAAAATATGAACAATAATTAAATTAATCAAAATTAAATATAAAATCTTGAAACCGACAACCCTAGCGCAGCGACCTCACTTCATTAAGGAAGTTAACGCGAAAAACATCCTCAGAGCCGAGCAGTTATAGCAACTCACGTACCTAGATAAATGTTAAACCTTTCAATATTGCTACCATCGAGCCTGGTGCCTTATGGGGTAGGCAGTCGGCACCAAGTGTCCTATATTTATTCTTATAGACCGCATACACTTTTATATTCATAACTTACGCGCGGTCGTAACGTAACTGGTGAAACGCGGGAGTGTACTACAGCTCTGCTTACCTCTTCGGGGATTACAGGCGCGATGTCGCATAATTGTAATTTACAGATAGTTAATATTTAAAAACGAATCACAAATTGAATTAATGTAAAAGCATTTCGTTAACAACAGTCATCATCAATTGGTAATGAAAGTTAGCTATAATTTAATGATAACTTATTTCTTTCTACGCTCCATTTTGTTGCATAATTCTATTTGTGGACATTAAGAAAATTGGCAATGGTGAAACAATTAAACAATTCATTGAGAAAAACATACTCGACTAGTATTTTTAAGCTAGTATCTATTACTAAATTAAAGCCCTAATAAACTACGCTTTCATACAACACCTACGTCTCTAAATTAAATAGTAAAATTTAATATGTATCACGTTTTCGATTATTTCAAAAGTGACGTAACAATTTTTTCCGCGCTATCGCACAATAGTTTTTTTTAAATTTGATAAAAAGAATAAACAAGACGCACGTGATGTTCACGAACGGAAACATTTCAATCTGTATTTCTTTCAAAGTCCATATCAAACACACCAAGTACCGATTTAATGCGCTAAATATTAGAATAATATTGGTAGAAAAACAGAAGGGCTCCGAGTTGGATCGTCCACAAGGCGCGTCGACACGCACGCGCACGTGCCGCTAACGAGCGAGCGTGTGAGTGCGCCCTAATTGGTTTTGTTTTTTCAAACGCCCTATGACGTATGTTCCGCGAATTGATTGGAGGGAAATTGGAAGTCAATGGCACTTCTTTTATTATTTTCCTTACGCGCGATTTAATTTTAAATCCTATTTGTAGTTCCTATAAAAGTAGTGACGTGGAAAAGTGTTCTTATTTTGAATTAGGTTTTTCGTTTTTTATTTGTATTATAAATATATGCTAGTGACAGTGACTAGT
Organism: Mysoria ambigua; assembly: GCA_018245875.1. Taxonomy (NCBI): domain Eukaryota; kingdom Metazoa; phylum Arthropoda; class Insecta; order Lepidoptera; family Hesperiidae; genus Mysoria; species Mysoria ambigua. The sequence continues at coordinate 10,592 of DWEI01003116.1, read as the reverse complement.
CCAGTTAAGTAGATTGTATAAGCTCCGAACAAATTACAAATTAATAAACTGAATTCGAATTTTAAAATTACAATTTATCGTGCAGTCGCATAAATAGCCAAAAAGCTGTTCGTAATAAAACCTCCACTATTTTAATCGTATCAGAAGTTATTGAAGGAACGTTAAATCTTTATACATTTATTAACGGTCAAGGCGGGCTTCAATTCGAACAACGAATGCTCTAATTTAGCGTTGCACCTCAAGCACCCGCGCACACGCCAACCGCGGGGTGTCGAGTAATTGGGACGAGCGGGGGCGACAGCATATTGTACAAATTATCCCTATTAAAACTTTTAACAAACCCGGCTCTCAGGCCCACCGCTGTGACGCAAGTGAGAGAGAAATATGTATTATTGAAGCTCATAGCTATAATACGATCGTTTTTGAGTATCACATTACACTCTAGTGAGTGTGCTGGATGTTTTATTTCGCGCCATGTCAACAGCCACTTAACACTGGCAGTTGTCGGTGCGGTCATAACATTGTGAGGTATGTGTCATAAATGTGTTGTATAGAGTGTAAAGTATATTTGTGTGTGTGACTTCAAGTGGAACTAAAAAACGTCTGAACCGAAATGGCTGTCATATTAAAATAAAATTACTAAAGTAATCATATTTAATCCTACTTATATTATAAATGTGAAAGTTTGTAAGTATGGATGGATGTTTGTTAATCTTTCACGAAAAAAGTACTGAATGGTATTCAATGAAACTTTACGATAATATAGCTAATATATCAGAATAACAAATAGGCTACAATTTATAAAAATATTCTGTGAATTGTCCAAAATATCAAGTACAAGTAAGTAGGATATGGCGAGCTGGCGTCTGCGTTGCGCCCCTCGCCTCTCACCCCTAGCTCGCCTGCTCAACTTTTTTGTCTAGGTTTTTAATTTAATCCTTTTCTCTGTGGAGCAACACATAAGCTATAAAAAATGTCATATTAACAGCTAGTAGTCTTATTACCAAAGAATAACATGAGCTAATTGATAATTATCACTGCGTCGTTCACTGAGCAGTTGTCAGTGCGACTAAGCAAGACATCGTGGGTTCGATCCCCGTGTCGACCAAAGTAGTGTTGGGTTTCATCGACTTCATCCCAATATTTCCTCGGAGTATCGACGTGTGCAAGACGTATGGCTGGCTATAGACTCACCGCCTATCCCATAGTGGGACGTAAACGTAACCGGTGATGCGTGCGAGTGTAGGTCGTACAGTTCTACCCCTTCGAATAAACCCACCCGTGATGTTTTGTTATGTTATTTGACAAGCGTGTGTCCAGCAGTGGGACGGTAAAGACTAGCGCGATAATGATGCTATTGAGTTACCAATTGTGTCTTATTATCAGTTAATACTATGTTATTATTTTATTAGGAACCATTGTTTGCTACTAATGACAGTAATAATAATATTAAAAACCTGTTGGGATTAGATTACAAATGCTCTGGAGAGTAGCGACTTCTCTCTATACAGTCTGTACAAAAAAATACGCTCCTAGCTTTTACTGATCGAAACATTTTTTTTTGTACAAATACCTGTTTTAAACTTCAAAAACATAAATCATTTTAAATATCAGCTTGTATTCTCAGCGTCATTTTTAAAAAATCTTCCCGTAGATTATGTAGTTTTTCCACTTGTAAATAAAAAGATAATTACCACTTGTTTATTTTGTAACATATGCTTACATTGTATAGTTCAAGCTATTGAACGAGAGAGGGCGCTATTTTCCCATAATTACTATTCGTCGTTAGATGGCGCCATTAAATATATCTGTTTCTAATTAGATGGCGTTATCAAAAAAATGATATTTTTTTTTCAAATAATTTCTACTTTTTTCCATAGGTAGCGGATATACGTAAAAATTATGAAGAGACAACGAAAGTCGTGTGTCTAACGGCTAAATTAAATAGGTAATTAAAAGAGTCCATAGAACAAATACAAAATATTACCGATAGTCTTTGTCGAATTTCTTAATAATTAGTAGGCCTGAAAGTAATATTTTTAAAAACTGTCAATCATTGGAAAGATACTGTATGTCCAAGTTCATAGAGTATCTTGGCAACACTTGCCTCAATTGGCGGGAAAACTGTGTGGTCGAAATAGATACGACATTAATTTTTATTATTAGTTTATGCCAAATAATTTAACCTTACTGCAGTTAATGTGAATGGATTTTTTAAAAATAATACGTCGACATTATTGATTACAAATTTTTGCATCTTGACTGACTATGTCTCTAATCTATCTGCTGATTACCGTATACCGTACTTGGTTAATAAGCACGAGTCTGCACTGCAATGTATTGGAGAATTCTATGATTACTTCGCTTCACTCATGTATATGGGACTCCAATAATTTGATTAGTGAGTAATTTGATGAACCTAACTCCAGTCCACACTATTGATGTATCTTAGACCACTGGCCAGCTTCACGCAATCTACGCCGGCGTCCGTCTGAACATGTCAACTCAATGAAAAAGATGATTTCATAAATTTAACAGATAATACACTAAATTGCTTGCCAGGTGTCATTGGGCATGCATCACATCATATTTATGCTGCATTGAACACTATATAAACAATAAATTATGGAATATTGGACAATTAAAATTTCCCTACAAACTGTTACTTTAAATTAGAACAATACTTTGTTACAAGGAAATGTAACTTGATTATTCTACCTCAGACTCTAAGTATAACATTTTTGTACAGTTTTACTTTATTTTAAAGTCTCTGGGGTGGACTAAGTCACTCTGTGGATGAAACAAGGGTTGCTGAATAAAACAAAAATACCTTATACAAATAATTCTTAATAAACAATATGTTATTGATACATTTATATCTATCATTAATATTAAAAAGCGAGTTTCTTCATCAACAAGTACATGTGCTGGTCAACTTCGAACCCGTGCAAGTTGTTGGCGTCACCTTGAAGCCGCATCAGCAGTCCCCCAAAGGAGACATAGGCGGCTAATCTCGACGCTGGCTCCATGGCAGCCTCGTCACCTTCTATCCTGCAATGAGAACAATCATCGCTTATGGTTCGTTAACATAATTTGACAAACAGTTTAACATGCCCTCAAGATAAGGGCACAACAATATGTACAGCAGGGATTAGCACTGATTAGAAAAAAAAACATTAGGATTTGACTCAAATTAATGCTATCGAAGGACCCAAGTTCACCAGGGGATAGACATAAGCCAATGATTATAATAATTGCTTTTGTTATTAGGCTGTAACCATAATAATTGTCAATTACTGCCTCGTTGATTGTGTTGATTGCAAGTGTGTCTGCAGTAAATCTGTATTGCTTGCTTGTAATCACAATATGTACTACATACAGAATGAATTCATCACGATATGAAGGTTACTTAAAAAACTTGAAACTTCAAACACTGGGTCGGAGTGAGGATTCAATCCTGCTTTATAGCAATAGGCACATCAACTATTCTATGATTGGTCTCAATTGTAACCGATGAAAATGACAGTGTATCGCACTGTCTACCTCTTCAGAGATCACAGGCGTGTGGTTGTGGTTTTTTTATTAATTAAAACTGACCTGTAAACTTTTCCCGACATTACGTATTCAAAACTGTCCGCCCTGTTCCCTTCGGTCTCCAAAGGGTTCCATTCCCCGCCGTCCGGGTAGCCGTTCTCCCTCAGTGTGGTGGCGAGCACCAGCCTGAACTTGTCGCCCAGCTCCATTGGATAGATCCACGAGTTTATGTCCAGAATTAAGTCCATTTTAAATGATTCTGATTCGCAGTGAAGACGACTCACACGGTCAAACTTTTTGCCCTCAGGGTCCATATCTTTAACATTAAAAATGTCTTCGAAGAGAACTCCCGCCATTTTTGTGAATTGTTCTTTTGTTTAATGCTTACTACTCAAACGTTTTATTTATTTGTTTTAGAATCAAATATTAAGTAAATTCCCACGTTTCTCACACCGCTTTGTATTGGCATATAACATGTTGAAGCTGTCACTGTCACCGGTCTACAAAATATGTCAATGTGCTGAATGTGCGCTGTGAATGTTATTAGTTTTTGAGTAACCGAAATTGAAAAGAAAATTAAGGCATCTTGTTGTTTTAGGGACCTGATTATTATTTATAGCTCCACAATTAGTAATTTTATTATTAGTAAGGTATGATTTTACGATATTGTCATTTTATGTCGACTGTATTTCATATTGATATAACAATATGAAATGTCTTTCATACAATGTTTTGATGTTACAATAAATGTACTTTAGGTCTCTAAAATATAATAAAAAAAAATTGTGAAATTTATATTAGTAGTGTGTATCCGAAACACCATATTGATTCGTTCACAGACAATAAAACACAAAACACAGCGCGGCCCCACGGTACAGCTAGCGAAGCGCAGTCAGCTTAACCTCACTGCGTCAGATATGCACGTGTTGAAAAGCGCGTAAAAAAATCACAAACATTGTTCTTATTTCAATAAACAGTAAAATACATAATTATACCGCAGTGTCCCGAATAAATTGAGTGATAAGTGTTTGGAAACAAACAAACCATGACTGAAGTAGTGCAACCCGGCGGCGAGGTGCTCGAGAAGAAGAAGAAAAAAATCAAAGACGGGGTCACGCTGGGCAGCTTCCAAAAGATTGGCGACTTCAAAATAGAGCCGTCCAAGAATGTTTCGCAGCTGGACACCATGTACTGGCCACTGTTGCTGAAAGGCTTTGACAGGCTGAACGTACGCACCAATCATTACACGCCGCTGCCGTTCGGCAATTCGCCATTGAAGAGGCCGATCGGCGAATACATCAAGTGTGGGTTCATAAACGTGGACAAACCCAGCAACCCGAGCTCCCACGAAGTGGTGTCATGGATTAAGCGCATATTGAAAGTGGAAAAAACCGGCCACTCGGGCACGTTGGACCCCAAGGTGACCGGCTGCCTCATCGTGTGCGTGGACCGCGCCACCAGGCTCGTGAAGTCGCAGCAGAACGCCGGCAAAGAGTACGTTGCGGTTTTCAACCTGCACTCGGCCGTTGACAGTCTCCATAAAGTGACCCAGGGTCTGGAGAAGCTGAGGGGTGCGCTGTTCCAGCGGCCGCCGTTGATATCGGCCGTGAAGAGGCAGCTGCGCGTGAGGACAGTGTACGACAGTAAGCTGTTGGACTATGACCAGGAGAAGAACATCGGGGTGTTCTGGGTGAGCTGCGAGGCCGGGTCCTATATCCGTACCATGTGTGTCCACTTGGGTCTGATGCTTGGTGTTGGTGGGCAGATGATAGAGCTCCGTCGGGTCCGATCAGGTATCCAGGGGGAGAAGGAGGGCATGGTCACCATGCATGACATCCTGGACGCCCAATGGGCGTACGAGAACCACAAGGACGAGACATACCTCCGTCGTGTTATAAAACCTCTGGAAGGTTTGTTGATCGCTCACAAGAGAATCTTCATAAAGGACAGCGCAGTAAACGCCGTCTGCTATGGCGCGAAGGTGCTGATACCCGGTATTCTTCGGTACGAAGATGGTATTGAGGTTGATCAGGAGATAGTAATCGTCACAACCAAAGGTGAAGCGGTGGCCCTCGCTGTATCATTGATGACGACATCGACCATCGCCTCATGCGACCATGGGGTGGCAGCTAAGCTTAAACGGGTTATCATGGAACGAGACACGTACCCGAGGAAGTGGGGGCTCGGTCCCAAAGCCTCGCAGAAGAAACTGCTGATCCAACAAGGCAAACTTGACAAGCATGGGAAACCCAATGAGAACACACCAAGGGAATGGCTGAACAGCTACGTTGATCATAGAGCGGCAGAGAACGGCGAGGGTCAGCCGGAGGAGCCCGGGAGAAAGAGAACGGCTAGCACCGCCAATGACGATGACCCCAACAACTCCATAGAAGTTAAGTCGGAGAAGAAAAAGAAGAAAAAGCGGCACGACGAGGAGCAGCCGGCGGAGGAGCAGCCGGCGGAGGAGACGTCGATGGCAGACGCTGACGGTTCGATAAAGAAAGAGAAGAAGAAAAAGAAGAAAAAAGACAAGCAGCAAGAGAAGGAGGACGAGTGATGCTGATTTCAGTTTTTATTATAAGATTAACGGACACTGATATCTATAAGGGTTTTACTTTTAGGATTATTTGAATTATACCTAAGTTACAATTATTCACCGTTTCCTCCAAGTGTTACGATTTTCAGGAACTATTTTAGAATCTATGACTTTTAGAGAAAATGCAGGGAGATGGAATGCCTATGCCCTGAGCCCCGTTCCAAGACAATACTCGTGTCCGACATTCGCTGGTAAGGTGGCATGATGATGAGGGAATATTAATGCCTCCTATTTGTACAATCACAGTTTGATTACTTCACTTCTTATATTGTCATATTTCAACTTGAATATTGTCGGATAATGTGATTTGTAACTCTTTGAGAGTTGAGGTGTTGTGTAACAGAGTAATTTTGGTGGGCTGTGTGGTTGAGTGATTGCAAGGGTGATCGCTGAGTGTGAGATCTGCGGCACGATTCCCCAGTGGGTAGGCACTATCGGGTTTATCTAATGGTACTGATAATATCTTATGGTACCTCGGAGTCTGGATTTGTAGGGTGCAAACTGTTTGAGTATACTTTCCTCTGCAGACCCCTTCGGGAACATACATGTGTGATGATATGCTTTTGTTTTAGAACAATGTCAGTTTTTCTGAAGTAATAATATCTCAGGAACATTATGATACCTGGTAAAATGAAAGTACTGTATGTTAGGTAATATGCATTATTTGTATATATATATTGTGCAGGATATTGCTGTTACACATTTTGGATGTAATTTTAATATACATAACACAGTTCAAAAGTCACTGTGCCAAATAAATTATGCAAAAATTATAAAAAAATGTCTTATTTTTATCATGTTTTTGCAGAACTCAGCCTCGAGTAACACATTTCCATAGTAAGATGCTTTAAATGGTTGTATTCATACAGTACTTTCATTTTTGGCCTGTGTTGTGTACAAATTAGAAAAAAATGTATGTCAGAATGTTGTAAAAACTAGGTCTTAAAATGTACAGATATTAAAAAATACAACTGAGTGAATATTAAAATGTCTGGTAAAATGAGTGCAAAGCATTATGAAATGAAATTTAAAAAAAAACACATGTTTCATGTTTTATTGAACAATATTCATTAAAACAATGTAAAGTATGTAGGAGGCATATATATTTTAATAATTATGGCTAATCAACTGGTATCCGTTTCATATGATTATAAATTGACATTTGTTGGCATTATATGTTTCAATGTGATATCGTAGCTATTTACTCCATTGTGTTAAATAGAAAAAAGTTGCTTTACCAACATAAAAATGGCCAGCTTAATTTCAATATATCAATTGCCTAGCTTGTTTACATATGTTATAGTGATGTTAATTATCTGTTACATGTATACGGATTCTTGTTCGCTCACACACACATTGCTATCTCTTTTACACTCGCACTGTACATGTGTTTGTCTGTGTTCCATGTTTAAATATCATTGTCATAAATAATTATATTATTATTACTGATTACATATTGTATGTTCTGTCTCTGTAAAACGAGTCAAATTATTTCTATCGTCAGAGTTGAAATTGTTATATTATAATTAAACTGATAAATATCCCAATTAGCAATTCTGTGATTTATACACTTGTTTTTTTTTCTATATCGGCAACATTGTAACCACAGTTAACTTTTAGGTAATTTTTATGCAACATTTTTCCTATTTTCAATGTAAGTGTTAATAAGAATAATGTTAGAAGTACTTTACTTTATAAGATATATTCTTCTACATACTACTACCATCATAGGACATGTCTCCGTTGCAATTTTCAACTCTAGCTCTCATCAGAACTAAAATGTGGTCATGCCAGGCCTGGGGCATATGGCACCAGCCTATTAAATTAGCTATTGGTACTAGACACCCTAATAACAATATTATGGTATAGTAACTTTATTTAAAAGGCATATTTAAACATATTTAGAATTAACAAGCCCACTCTATATATGTACAATGTCTAATTTGCTGTATATTTCAATGTTTGGTGTTGAAAGATTTATAAAACAAATAAAAAATAATTGCCATTATCATAAATTTTAATGCATATAACAACAATTATGTTGCGCAGGCTTTAGCATACATTTTTAAGATTAGTAATAATAGGATTGAATTGGATATATTGTATTTTTCTATCTTTAATTTTTCAGTACTGGCTCTTAGAGATTCGATATTGTTATTGCATTTAGTACAAACGCTCCTATATCTATCTTGCATTTCAAATTGGTTCGATCCGCAAATTAGTGTTAAGTTTCTCTAAAGTCAGTCTGTGTATGAATTAGTCTGTATTTTCGGTGTTAAGCACCAAAACTGCTTATTGCGTTAGGTTTCCTTATTGTAAGCAGGCGGACTACAACCCGAACGACTTCAAACCTATTAGTGCTAGGCACACAACTAATACAGGAATGAGGAATGAAATAACTGCAATATCTCATGCTTTTATGCGATATGGAATAATTTTTTTTATTTAATAGTAATTAGGAACGCCATCTGTTGTGTGTCCAATGTGAACGTAATGGTTGAGGGCGCTAGCGTCGCTGCTTCGATCGGTTGTCAAATTATGGCGCGAAAAACAGTAGGCACTAGGAAGATTTGTCATTAACTATTCAGTTTGGGCATATTTGAAATTACTCATTTTAATGTTATTAATTAATAATAAACAATACATTCTGAGGGGAGACTAGTCTAACTGTAACGAAATATGTTGATATTATTCATTGCGGAATAGTTCCAGCGTTTTTTTTTAATTTGCATACAGAAATATACATGTGGTTGAGACATTAGCAAATCTATTTTGTTTTAATGTTACAATTAATAACCTTTGGTTCATGCAGGTTTGCTTAAATAAAATACGGGTTTCGTTTTAAATAGTTCCGTTTTCTCCTATTAATTCCATAGTGTTAAATCCAAAACATGAAATAACAACGTGTAGTAAATTAAGCAAAGTAATTTTTTTTCTTAGTCCATAGAATATATTAGTGTGAGTTTAACATGTTGTAAGTGCAACATTAAACGTTTTTTACAAATTCGTGTTTTAATTTAGTAAAATACTGGATTACTAAATTATATTTATATTAGTGTATTTGGGATAAATTATCACACTGAAATTTATGGGTAAAAATAATTTCAATGCCTGGGTACAAACATAAGGTCTCTTGATGATTACTTTGGGAACGGGATTCAAATGGCCCTTTGTGATGTCCAGAGACCGCTTCTACTTCCAGTTCATACCAAACAGAGTCTACAAGACCATCATTCGATTGCGGTTTATCTGTGCGTCGCCGGCATGGTGGCACGCGTTGGTGGCTGAGTCGCACCGCAAGCGTCTCCAGCAGAAGCTGTCACTCCGGGCCATCGTGGGGGCGGGACGCTACGTCAGGATCGACGTGCCGGAGTGTAAGAGACGCCCATATTCCCCTTGTTCATGTCCCGAAATACTACTATTACCTATTACATTATGAGTTAGAAGGATAGCAAAAAGACGACTAAATAACTTACGATACTGTTTCAAATTTCGTTTACTTGATACAAGGCGGACGGGGAGGGGCAGCTGCCCAACGGTCTCCATCCTATATATTGTAAAAAAGTTGCCAAATGTAAAGTAAGAGTTCGTGTAATTTTATACGTTGGACTCTGTACCGTCGTTATTACAAGCGCCGTAGATGTAAGCTTCGTTATATAAGATAAAAGCTTACAATTTACTTGCTTGCTCACAATTTACTTAAATTTATACTTTTCTCATTCTGTTTATAAACTTGCCTCCTCTTGGATTACTGTACTTAGTGTAAAACTTTTATTTAATAACATAAGAAGTCTACTTAGGAGTGATAATGGCTGGTTGGCATCACTGGGTACTGGTATACTCTCAGAAAAAAAAGGTTACGCCTGCCACAGCTGAAGTCTGCTACATTGACCAAGAGGATATCGCTAGCTTTTAAACTTAATAATGTATAGAGTACTCTAAGATACAGGTTTAGTTAGAATGTTTTCCTTTACTGTTATTGTAAGCGATTTTACTGTAATCCTTTAATGTATATTTTTGTGTTTCGGCTTAAGAATCAATGAAATCAATATATTAAGCTATCACTGCTTACATTAGCTTCGGTATAGACTTATTAACATAATACTTTTACCGCGCTATCTGCAGTTACAAAATCAATTATTCAAGCTTAGACATTTTTTGTTTGACTACTAATTAAAACATGTAATTAAAAAACTGCACAGGTCTACATAAATTTATATTAGCTATTAATATAATAATAAATCATCCATATAAATATACAGGCATACGCAATATAGACACCCAATACCCATTCACACAAACACACAATCTCATATACGCTCGCACACGAACACGCACACTCATGCTCACATACACACTTCCTCATTTTATTATTAATTTTATAAAATTTAATTAACTAATAGTGTAACTCGTTTTGGCCTTATTTTTCTTTTTATTTAATGTTTAACTGAAATTTTATATT
>DWEI01003115.1:0-13256 GCA_018245875.1 Mysoria ambigua | reverse complement strand
ATATGTTAAACACCATTAACATAGCCGTGGTGATGACTTCAGGTAATTTATGTTTCTCAGTATCATGACTTCTGGTTATAATCTTATAAATAACTGATATTTTTAATATTCTTACCAATAAGCAAGCAAGACAGCCAGTATCAAGTAACCACAGTTGTATAAAAATCACTGACTGAAATAATTGGCAACAAAGTTTTATTAACGTCACGTATGCAGGGAGACGGGCAATTTACATCGTTCCAAATTCAATTTATACATATAATCGCGTCGTTATAAAATTTCGTAATGCAAAATGCGACCGTTAAAATTCGTCGCGTACATGTAAATCCCGACGATAAAACTTTTTAGTTTTGACGATAAATTCAATTGGTCCGGCTATAAATTTTTGAACGCGTATGTGCTCAGTGCTCAGGTCACTCGTTCGTGTGATATCGTAAAACGCTTTGATTGTTGTTTTTTACTGAGGACACCAAGATATTTTGTTGTTGTAACTGATTGGTAATAATCAATAGTCGGTAATTTATCAATCCGCACTGGAGCAGCGCGGTGGAGCATGCAACTAGCCGTCCATAGTCGCAGTATATACCTATACTTGGCATTTAATACGACCTGATAAGGTTAGGGTTGCGGTTGTAGTATTTCTTAAAACTTCAAAATGTAATCTATTAAAATTATTTTAACAACTTTCGCAACAGTTGTTCTATTCATATTTTCGGTACAAATTATGCGTGTAGTTATAAAATTGCGTCTATGAGATATAAATATACTTTTCGACAACAAAAGAAAAAACAATTCAAAAAATCTTATCATAATATGAGGGGTCAATGTTTTTTAAACAACGTTTTTAAAATAATTATAAAACGATGAAAACAAAATATGCATCCAACTCTTTTGCTTGGTCACAGACAGTTTTAACGCCTGTATATGAGCAGAAATAAAATAAATGAGCCTAGTTCTATGATTTTGCATTCCACGGTGTACCAAATTGTAAAAAAATATAAAACAACAGCCGCACTGTGGAACGTGATCCAATGAACGTCTGGATTATGTTACAAATCATAATTTGTCATCGCTGACTTGTTGATTGCTTAATGACGTGCGGAATCCTCAACGTCTTATACTCGACGAGTGTAAGTTGCGGTTACGTCTGTCGCAGTCTAAATAAATCACGTAGCGTATTCACTGCGTACTGATAAAACTTACTATATAAAATATGGAATGGACGTACGCTGTGGCGCGTTCCATTCAACCATTCCATTGACAGCGAATGAAATGACACTTTTGTTTTATCCCCAACGTTCGGGACGTCACGGAACATGAGAAATGAAGGTGGAACGTGACGGCGACACGGGCGTGTCGCACATTGCGTCGCGTTACTTGAAATATGACGCCTTATCTCTTCGATTTCGAAGAAATATGATTCGAATCAATCGGCGAAAAGATATTACAAATCTTTTTTTACCGAATCCGCTGACATAGTTGTTGCCATCGACATGTGTATGGCAAATTTTGAAAATAAAAATGCGAGAGATGTTTTATAAATTCGTATCTAATTTGCAAAAAAAAATACAGCCAAGGTATATTATGTATTAATCGTATCTAAAATGACACGTAAATTCAAACACGCGACTCAACACAGAGCGAGTACGTCACTTTAAAAGTCCATAATTATTAATTATTCTTATAACAAAGGTAAAGGGAAAAAACGTTTCTAACGCGCGCAGGACTTATGTTCAAATACCCAATCATTTGACAACAATTGTTAACAATATACAGCGAAGTCAGCTATGACATATTTAGATACTTCGCTTGTTTTTTCCTATTTCGAGCTGTCCACCCATGCTTTACTATTCTGCTTATGCATCAGGAGGAAATAGACGGTGCACATCAATTAATCACGACTATCATCTCGGCTGTCGGTCATGTAGCGGGGACACGCCGTAAGTTCATAATTGTATTTCCAGCGGGACAGCGCTTGATTGATTAATTCCATCATTCCGGTTCGTAGTTGCTTGCTGATGACGTGCGAATCGGTTACACTCATAGATGAACAATGGAGGATGCAAATGAAAATACATTTCTATGTCAAACTGAAAAGAAATAAGGGGATGTATTAAAGAGATTTCTAACAATTAGAGCCAGTAATTTCACTCGAACTTTTCTATGAGTTATAAAATAGTGAAGGTTATTTAAATTTTATATTTGAAATATTAGACACGTTTTATTAAGATTTAATTTATTGCAGTTATATGAATTTTCAAATAAATCGAACTATTTTTAACTATCAAATGTTTTTCAAAAATAAATCAATTCATTTCCAGATTTAAAATGTCAGAAACTACAGCGAAGGTGTTTACGGTGGGCGCAGAGCGAGCGTTATGCGATCCTTCGTTCGCGTTAAGCGACGCGATAAATTTCCCTGAATCTAATAAAGCTGTGATTTGGCTATCTCGGATCAAATTCGATGCGACGGACGCGAAGATTAGTTACGTCTAAATTAGAACATTAAAATTTATTATGCGACAGCTCACCGGTTCCAGTTCCAGTTTTTATTTGGAACAGTGTGAAAATGTGTTTAATCACATGAGATTAAAAAGACAGATTACAAGGTATTGATTCAATAATCGAAAGGTTTTTTTTCATTATATTTTCACAGCTGGTCTGTTACAGGGTAAGCAGATAACACCATAAATGGAATATGCCATATCCTCAAACATTTGAAGGAGTTTATAGTTAAATCTAGATTTGGAATTAAAGGTCCCAGCTAAACCATATTCAAAAGTTCATGTTGTAGCCAAAGGAGAAAATTGTCGTTTATCGGGTGAGTAGATTTTAGAATGGGCTTAAACTTTTTTAAAGCAAGCGAAAAATTCAGTTGAATTGTAACAGACTAAAGCCGAAGGTAAGAGCGAATTGCATGCTCAAAAACTATGTATCCACGTGTCACAGAGCGCAACTTTTTCTATACAGAGTGTATTAATAGAGACATATATTCATATTAACTTAAGAAGCCGCATTTATGAAGAGAGTGATGAACGTGGAGGAAGCACGGCAGGTATGTAATAATAAAGATACTTAACATTTTGTGCTATCTACCTGCCCCGTAAGAAACCTGGCGCGGAGACATGTATGTATATAAATTAAGAATATAAAAAAACTCCGATAGTAGTCGATTCAGAAATCGTACCCAGGATCTCTCAATCAACAATCACTTTAACCACCCTTGGGCCTATGGGGCCATCACTGACGGTTTATATTTAAAAAGTAGGTAATAACATATTTTTGAGCATTCACTATTGTTGCCTGCAGCTAGTTTTTTTTATAACCCTAAAACTGAGCGCTACTAAATTGTCAACATGTTGAATGTAGAACATTTAACGTCAAATACGAATCATAATAGTGTGTTAACGAACCAACATATTTTTTAACAAGGGCACAACGCCACTGGACACACAATGTTGGTCAAACATTGGACAAATAGTGTGCTGAAAGAAACGCAAAGTATACTCTAGAAGACTGAAAGGTATTGGAGATGGTAGTTGAATCAAGACAAGCAGACCATATGTGTGAATAGTTAAAAAATACGCCTGAAAATTAAAAAGAACTATTTGACCAATGTAATTAAAACTAATAAGTACCATGTAGTAAATGTAATAGCTATTTTTAACTAAATATTTCAGAGACCAGTAATATATTGCAAACTTCACAACTGCGCTTCAGACTTTTGGTACTAACAAAAATGTTAATAGAAGAAAACATACAAAACAACTATCTCGATATGGAGGATTGTGCACAAACGCTGCCTTAGCAACACTAACTTGATATTGGCTGGTCCAATATACAGGGCGTCGGATTATACCTATTCTCTGTGAGAAAATACAGAATCCGGCGTAGACGCGGGGCAAATAGATGTGACAAAGTAGACTTGCCGTAGAATATCATATGTTCAGGACTTCCTCACATGTTAAGGACAACGCCTTGTATCGCCAAATGCGCCAAAGTAATTTCAAGTTTCAACCTCACTATACAGGTTTTTACATATAATTTATGCTAAACACTGTTGATTTATTTCTGGCTTGGTATTTAACTTAGACCCTTTGAAAGCCATAAAACTGGAATGCCACTGGCCGCTAACATCTCAAATCAATATATTCGTGTGTTACTGTCCCAATGAGCTAAACAGGTAAGCTAAACTGCACATAAATTAAAAAATATTTTTTATTAACTACTTTTACTCGTTTCAAATGAACTGTAGTTAAACTATTACTCGTAAGAAAAACATTTCTTTATACAATTTATAGTGGCAGTTCTAGAACAAGCTAAAGTCTATGACGCACGCTCCGAGAGTACGCTGAATCGTCTGTATCGCCCTCGCCAGAAACAATATTTTAGCGGTTAAAAGTGTAAAGAGAAACGCGAACCGAGGGCTGTTTGTGTAAAAGGAGCTTAGTAGCAGTATTTATATTTACAGAACATAAATAGAAAATTCAATTGTTCCTTGTGAAATTACATTTTAGTTTGTATAAGAAAATACTTTCCATTGGTCCTCCTTTTCCGATCTATATCTATGAACCACTTTTGTAATGTTGAAATGGATTAAATTTTGTAGTCTGTCAGTCGTACCATTCAAAGGCATAGAACATTTATTTATGCTTGCTTAATGCCTGCGGTGTTTTCTACCAATCAACTAATGAACTCGTAATAAAGAATATCGTTTGATTATGATCATTTTGATTGATGATGATCAAATTTTTGTTAGTTTGGCTTGAATTATTCATGCGAGCAAATTTTCTCAAACAAATTACCAGCATACCCTGCTTGGGGATAATGGGCATCAAGGTAAACCTCCGCTCAGCAATGGTTTTAGACAAGCTACAGATGAAGATGATAAATTCATACAAAAACTGATTGGAATGAAATTGATTCTTACCATTTCTACTACATATTTGGTCGATATAAAAACGACCCTAACATTAATTGTCTTATACAAATTCTTTTCTCAAATATCCGTATTAGGGTAATCCATCTCATAAATATGCGATATTTTCATATAAACGTGAATAGAGGGACTTTAATAAATGCTTATAACCAGTCGGGACGCGGCCCGTAAAAAGAAACAACGTTGGGTGAATTAAATTGAAGTTTGAAACACGGGACCCTCAATTCCTCTGCTTTCTGCTCACAAGGAAAAACTACACGTCAATTAATAGCAAGTGGATACGAATACAAAAACTACGGATACTAAATAAATATAACACCAATACATTTGTATATAACTGGTTAATAACATCCAATCAAGTGTTTCACCGCAGCCGTTCGACTGTCAACAGCGCTATTAAATTAATTCCGGGCGCAGATTATATGTACAAATAAATCAACTTTATCTGCACTTTGCAGTTGTCAAAAGATCTATATTGTACCATATTTTATCGTTTTAAAATCAAATAAATAACAGCATAATATACGAGTTATTGAGTAAAATATTAGCCGTTTGCTTGGTGTATCCTTAAATACATCGAATAATACTAGTTGATTGGAGGAAAGTATTTAGGATACTCCGAAATCTGCGTATGTGTGTGTAAGAATGTAATGCATATATAAAAAGCGTGTCGGATCTCGAAAAACAGAAACTTGCAACTCTTTGCCAACCCTGTAAATTGTAATTACAATGACATAGTATTATAAAAATACTTTTATACATTATACTATTGAATTAATTAAGATTCGGTTGCAGTTCAGTACAGTATGTGGCCAATAATAACACAAGCATGACACTTGTTTCACAACACGCTCACAGCCTGCGCCGCAGAGACGCGGCAGTCGGCTCGTCCGTTAAATTAGGATTAAACACGCGCGTGGGTTTTTATTTATTGGCAGCGCCCTCATAATGAGCTCGCGTCCGCCAACTACTTTGTATATGTTTAATTGCTGCGTTGTAAAGGTGAATTTAGTATTTCGGTGTAACACTGAACATTTAATGAATATTTAATATTATTGTTTTTAAGTGATGTTGTTCTGTTTATGCACCCAAATCGTAGCTTTATATACTACAAAACTTCGGCTTTTTCATAGATTGAGCAAAGAGGTAGATGGGCTGCTTGATGGTAAATGGTTACCGTTGTCTATGGACTTGTGCCACTCCAGAAGAGTGTACTGCAGAACAGTTGCTTTCTTGCGTTTGAAGGAGATCTTCTTAGAGTTAGAGAGTTTATTAATATATTTCCAAGCAACAAATTTTGCGACGTCCTTTAAAATTTAATAAAACAGTACTGTCATTTCAACAACTTATTTAATATTAATAATTAATAATAATATTAACAATTTATTTTTAATATAATTTGTGTTCATCGATCTCATTCTTCGTCTTTTAGAATTTTTTGTACTCAAAACTTTATTATATTTCTAGTTAATCACTTTTTATTCTTTATTGTATCTGTTCAAGTCACTCTCAAAGCGCAGGTCAGCGAGGGTTCAGAGCATTAACATTTCTAATTACGTTTAAAAACCTCAAAGCTCGTTCTAATGAACATCATAACGCTCGGGAGTGTTCACTGCTTGCCGACCATTTTATGAAAGTCCCTAGTAGTTTCGTAATAAGCCTTATTATATAATAGTAGTAATGGAGTTGTATATCATTTTAACGATAGCGCGAAATACAATACGCATAATTGTAACTCGTCAGAGATCCGGTGTGACAATATATGTATATGTGTAGGATAATTAAGTAACTGAATAATAAGTGAATTATTTAATAAATAAGTGTTTCAAAATACTTATCGCAGGTCTGAGTAGTATTTGATAAGATATTTTTTGTTACCTTTCTATGACTTTATAACTCATTCAAAAGTATTGATATTAATAGGCGTCAGAACATGATGTTTTAAGTCTGAAACAAAAAAAAAACAGTAGAATTTATTTAACGGTTTGGGAAAACAACGTCAAGCCGTGAAGGACATCCTTAAAGTTAACAACAATGTATAAAAATAATCTAGGGATATTAATTTTTATTTACTTGATATATGACTATGGTGTGTCAAAATGACCCCTCCTATGTGTCTTGCACTAACTATGTTTTATAGGTGTCCATAATATTAATAAATACGCGTATATCGCAGTAATACAAGACAGGAAGGTGTAGTGGTCAAATTGCCCGCATCTCATGGGACGGGGGTTCGAATATTGGCGAAGAAATATCTTTCGGTGCCCTCTCGGTATAACATAAACACTATTTACGACCTTGCGATTTTATTATTTCTGCCCTTTGGTGCCTTTGCTTCGGGATTACTTTGAAAGAAATAAAAGTTGAGAAGCAATAATTCTTGAAAAAACTTTGACTTTCTCTTCGCAACGCGGTATTAAATTTTTCAAAATGGCGTTTTAATTGAACGCCTAAACAATAAAATGTACATTAAACGTAATATAATAAGTCTTATTACGTATTGCAATAATACTTGTGTAACATTTAATGCCAATATAAAATAATGTAATGCAATTTATAAATTATTACTATCAGGTTCTACTACCTTGTGAAAGATCGAATTTGGCGATGTAACAATAACTACATATTACCAAGTTGTATTATAAAAAGAATCATAATACTAAGCAGTATTTATATTGTTCCTATAGGGTTTTATCACAGTTCGAAAGGTTGTTCCCTCGGGTGAGGGGCTCGTATAAAATATAACATCTAAACATTGTTTAACGAATGTTATAAATTAACAACGTGTTAAATAAACGCAAAGATTAATACTAATGTTAAAGTTTGTTAAATATTTATTACGATGTAACATTTCACTTCCCAATTCACATCAGACCTGATAGTTAATCAATGCTTGTGGCCTTAGAAATAGCGATTAATGATACATCTTATTGGTTTTCTGATACAAATTATTGTCATAGGTTATAATATTACATCAACATGTAACTCATAGCATATATGTTTTCTTTTCAATTCGCTGTTAAAATTACTTAAACCACTATGAGTTTATTTATATATCAAACTGATAACTGTCAATAAATATTAGGCAGCGTTGCCACACCTTCAGGCTCGTATAAGCAATCACTCTTAGAGCTAGTGTTTAAACAGCTTTTTGGAGTCATATGAGTCGCGATCAAGAAGTCCTTGTCCGTAATGATTGAGGATCTTCACGAAGAAAATTCTAGATGCAAACCATATGAGAACACATTAAGGCTATCGGAAGTGAAACTGTCCCCTTGTTCTATCGGACTGTTTTTGTTATCACAATAATAAGTATAACGTAAAATAACTTCTCGTTATCTCTTCTAGTTTAATAATAATACGCTTATGTTTTGCTACAATGACTGCCTCGTTAGTAAAGTGGTAATATAGAATATCTAGATTTTGGGACTTAGATTCAAGTTTCATCAACTGGTGATGCGTGGTAGTGTTCTGGGACGTGTGAGTCTAATTACGTTTACGTTCCACCATGGAATAGCGGGTGAATAAACTTGAGTATTTTGTAGTGTTCGACCCGTGAATTGAACCCGGAACCTCCCTATCGACAATCACACTTGCAATCAACACGACCAATGAGGCAGTCTATGATTGAAATGCAACTCATGAAACGTGTAAAGCACTCCTCTGCTTAACTCTTCGGGGATTACAAGTTCATATTCATATCACCTTCGTGTAACTCCCATATTAAACTTGAGATGTAAAACGTAAATAAATGTTTTAGCGTCGTAAAATAAACTTCCATTTATCCGCTGGTTCGCGAGACCCACAGTAAAACCAACCCTGTGTGAGGGACGTTATCACGTTCCTGCGTCCCAAGAGGGGAGGACCGGTCGGAGGGCGACAGGTCCAACTAATGATGCTAGGTTACAGCTATTTTTCTATCTCCCACTGTCAGGGAGTCAAGAGTGATGGTATTATTACTCATAGCGGTGTGCTCTTAATCATGGTTTTCACTTATGTATTTCTTGGTAGTTATAATATCACGACGTACTTTAGAGAAATACATTGTTGTAAAATGTAGAGCTACTCTGTACTTACACTTCCCTATAAAGTAACATCGTAAAATACACTTAAGCTGATGATGTTACCTGATACTTATGTAGGCTACATTGTTATGTACCTACATTCATGGATGAAATTATTACTTATGTTGTGTATTTATTCCGTGCTTGTTTTATTTATAGAAGGAAGTAAAAAGTATTGCACTCTAACCGACATTTTGATTTTGACTATGAGTCAAAATGAAATTTGCCTTTATTTTCATTATTATTATTATTTTTTATCATTTGAAGTCTCCAAACCCGCAATTCTTACTACATCATTCTAAACTATGTTTAAGCTAACTACTGTTTTATATGTTTTCTAATTACGGATTCTACATACATTTAGCTACTTTCCTGTTACTTGAATAAACACCAAAACAAACTTACAAATTTCTCATTGCTTTCTGGTATAAGCATATAAGGATTTTTTGAGATTTATAGCTTAATATTGTTGAATTGGAAGAAGAATAATATAATTACAACGGTAAAAGTTCTTAATTGTTCTAAAAGCTTTCACGTTCAAATCACTCAGAAGATATTGTTCCAGTAACATTGTAAGATATAAACAGAGAGAAACGTAAAATTTCCTGGAACAAAGTAAACAAATTGATGGCAATCGTTAAATCATTTATGTCGTTAGTAAAAATGACAAAAGTAAAGTTGATTAGAAGGAGACAGGATTTATTTTTATACAGAGGGCGGAATACGTAATGAACTTGTTAATTAAAACTGAATGATCAACGACGAATATAAAAGCCGCTATAAAGATGCACAGTTATCAAGACCTCGGGCAGACTGCGATAAGGCCGTGTACAATTACAGTGTTAAATTTAACGGACCTAAGAAAATAATGACGAAAATTGATGGTGATTTTGTTAACGATGCGGCCTGCGTCATCTGTTTGAGAACTTTAAGAAAAAACTTACGTTACGTGAATTTTTCTAAAGTACATAAGGCACACTTGACTGTTATTTTAAATGATATGCATATCTAACTCGATTCTAAATAGTTCTCCTGATTTTTGCGGACGGACAAATAAGTAAACATTGACGCATTAACGCAGGACGCAAGCCGCAGCGTTCCGCTATTTACCCCAAGACACGACCCACTGCCCGTTATAGCCAATAAAATAACTGGAATTATAAAATTTTGTGCAAATTGTGAATTTATCCCTTCCCCCTTTGGCGATACTACCGAACTGCCTGACACACGGTTGTTTCGCCTTTCTGCCATTTTATCTTGGCCATTTAATTCGCCATTCTAAACCTATTTAGATATAAAAAATATTTATTAACATTTCTGAGACCCTCATTAAGACACCAGTACGTACCTAACATATTTTTAATAATATTTTATTTAATGAAACTGTACTAAAATATTAAACTGGTATAGACAAATAAAAAAGACATGGTTTATTAAAATTATCTGAATTATAATTTAATATACACAAAATACCAACATCGAGAGAAATATCGTATAAACTAGCAAATAATGAATAGACTGTTCCCGTCAAAGGTACAACAGAATACAATGCTGGTAAACAAAGTTGGTTCAAATAACAAAACAGCAGTGTGTACACATTAAAGGCACATAACTGTACTGCAATCAAAGCGATTGGATCTAAGTCAATATTTGCCCGGAGATAACAAACGGTTGAAAATTTCACAGTTTACTGTTGACTGGATAAACGCGGCTTCTCTCGCTTCAACATAACTAGCTTTGGAAGATAACTAATGGATTGGGCTCCGTTTTATAGCACGAAACAACGAACGTTAAGACAACAGTAGTAATGAAGTATCGACTAATGGACATAAACATTTTGAAATTTTCTTTTACATAGATGTACGTATCTTATGATTACCTTGTAATATGTACTTAAAGTTAGTTTGAAATTAAAGTGATTTTGTTATACATTATCAACAAAATATACAAAGAATGTATAAATTATCACTATACCAAATATACTAAACGTAAATAATAAAAAGTAGTCAATAAATAATAATTTCTAATTATAATTTTCAATACAATCTATTCTAGATAACAGTTTGTTTGTTACGTTTTAGAAAATACCCTTAGAATTGACAGTGCGATCAAGATTGGACTTATCTGATACATTGGAAGCTGCGAGGACTGTAATAACGAGGGCGACAGATATCGCTGTCTACGATAACGGCGATAAAATTCATTCATCATTGCTATTACCATAATATTACCGGGCTGGTTAAACTGACTTCCGAATTAAAATTCTGCTACCTAAATAATTTTTAGACTAAATTTATTCTCCATATGTAGAAAGTACATTATAAGATCGCTTGGACCCCAATTAAATTAAACTGAATTCTGGTGAGACATTTGAACATTTTTGGATTTTTCAGAAGTGTGACTTCACTGAAGTAAGACAATTCTTGTAATTGAGACACGCAAGTCTCTAGCCGATTCACAATTTGCGACGTCCAACATTTTCGTTCGAGATTCAGTATTGATCCCTCTCAGACAGGTTGGTGCGTAATGACTTTTTTCGAACATCTCGGTTTGTCAGCTCCCATATCAAAGCTCGGGTAAGTAGGGTTCTCGTGAAAGAAAGACCTTCGTCAAGAGGGACCTCTCTCGACGTTGCCTTTTCAATTGGATCTGCAGACGATGATCAGACCGATATTAAGTCTCTAGTGTCCGCTGATTTGCATGAAACTTATTAAAAAATGTGGTTTTATAGAGGGACGGCCTCGAGTGACTCGATCGACCCCGATTTAAAAACTGCATAAATTATCTGTCTGAACGACAAAACGATGAATCAGCAAATATCTATTATAATAAATCGATGTACCTAAATTAATTTTATTACATTAGTATTACTATTTCTCCTTCTTAAGTTCTCTTTCCTTTTCGTATAAATTCATTAAGTTATACATTCTTCCATTGTCAGGATTATCGCTAGACATTTAATAGACTCTATTAATTTAATTAAATTAATATGTCCGGATCGAAAACGCAAACATATATTTTGTAACATAGACACAATTATTTTTTATAAAAAACAGCACATGCTATTTTTTAATTAAAGTACGTTTTGTCTTACGTTGTTATTTAATCTTCATAGCAAATGTTTTAACCAAATAGCATGTTTGTAATTTCCGGAGAAGTAAGCGTCCGTACATACGTGTTACTATGTAGTAAGAATTTCCAGTAAGAAAAACCCGATAGTACCCGACCAGGGGATCAAACCCGGGACCCGGGAACTCTTGATCCGTATTCGTTCTTCCAATCCCTCGGCCAACGAGGCCGTATTGACTTAAATCATTATTATTGTAATTAAACTGGGATACAAAAAAAAATACACAAGAAAATTTCCTAATATAAATCATAATTGTACAGAAATACGACGAATCACTTTATGTTATTGTACACAATGTCTGTGGTAAGAATGTAAAAAAATACGTTCCAACGCCAGTATTATCAAACGTAGGCACTTACGTTGACTTTGTCGTTTTCGTCTTTATAGTTAGATATAATAATAACGTACAAGAGTTTAAGCATTGTAAGCCGTAAAACACCAGCTCATCATGGGTCCTAACGTAGAGCTTGGGTGACTGGAAACGGCCAATCAACGTGGCTGATTAAACAGTACGGATAAGATTATATTAATTTATATCAAAGTACTACAATTATGAACGGTAATTTATGTATGTCTGAGGAACTGGTTTTATGGTAATTTAACATCCTTTGAATTCCGGACACCAGATCGGTACGATATTTTTTAATGTTTAAACAAAAGTTGAAATCTCAATTGTATTAAAATTTTTTGTTAATTATTGAAACGTAGCCGCCTTATTTTTACAATAAATCTGTTTTCAATATTTCTGTTTTAAGTACATTTATCACCGTCGTCTATATGCTATCGTCTCTACGTATTATTGTACAGTTAGGTAGTGAGTAGAGTTCGGACCGAACTGGACGCGTCAAGCGGAGTTTCAAAAATAGACCAACAGTGAACTCGCAAATTCGAATAGACTGAATTTACTGACGGTTAAAATTGATTATGAACTTACGAAAGGAAAATGAGACTTAGGAAAGCATTCCGAAATCTTGGGTTCGTTATGAGGCAGGCACGAGGGTTTACTAACATTAGCGCCATACGTGCATTGTATGAAGCTTTAGTGAAGTCATATGGAATGCAATTCTGCAATATGGGCACCAAGCGAAGCTAAATACATTACGATGTTAGAGCGGATTCAGAA
>DWEI01003114.1:0-13258 GCA_018245875.1 Mysoria ambigua | reverse complement strand
ATTTCTACCTTAGTATAAGATTAAAGATTACATCAAATTAAGCTAAATTAACAACCAAGTCATTCCTTTTTTCAGCCAATGTCTATAAGACTTATATATTTATATATTATATTTTTTACAGTGGTCTGTTCCTACAAGATTTAACATTCGTTCACGTCGGCAACCCGGACCTCCTGCCCGACGGAAGTATCAACTTTACGAAGCGGTGGCAACAGTACCACATCATGGAGAATATGAAGAGGTTCCATAAAGAGTGCGTATTATTTTATCTATTGTTACATGATATATGACTTTCTTAAGAGTTAGACAAGAAGAAAACAACTTAAAAAGAAAAATAATAAATCCAGTTTAAATTATTTTTTGACTTGTTATTAAAGTGTAATCAGTACTGCAAAGACTAGTAAGTGTAGTTGTAATACATAATACAATACCGGTGGTGTGTCGGCAGCAGGCAGTACAAGTTCAAGAAGAACGAGCGCATCCAGGCGATGTTCAACGAGTTCGACGACGTGCTCAGCGAGGAGGCCATGTGGCAGGTGTCGGAGAGCATCAAGCCGCGCGGCGGCCGCTCGCGCAACGCGTCCGCGCCCTCGCCGCCCGCCGCGCCGCCCGCCGTGCCGCCCTCCGCGCCGCCCTCCGCGCCGCCCGCCGCGCCGCCCGCCGCGCAGACCGCCGCCTAGCGCCGCGCGGCCCGGTGCGTCGTCGCCCTATTATGTTACCGTTTATAGCTATATCTCTGTATGGCTACAAGGAGTTCCGAGCTCCGTTTTAATACACTGAGCCGGTGTTATCAGCCCGTCGCATGTCCGGCTATACAACGGGCGATGCTCTGACGAGGTCTTAATCCAGCGGTAGACTGGAAAGACTACTGCTTTATTATTACATCGGTAGCCTAGTGATTTCAATTTCCCTGATTATATGGCCATTTCCATAACATACACATTGTTAAATCTATTTTGACAAGTGAATGTCATTAGCAAATAAGACTAGTGTCCAATATACCGTTGTAAGGATCGCACGCCGTTTTATTTCAAAGATCAGCGACAAGCAAAGGTTAACCTTAACAACAGAAACACGCATGATTATATTATTTTCATTTTCTGATGATGTTGATGTAATTTTATAAGAATATTTGCAAAGCTAATTCATCGATTTTAAGTAGACAAATTAGAGGTTTAAGTAGATAGACGTGTTTGCAATTCAGGATTATCAGCTAAAATACAATGAACTAGATAGTTAAAAAGTACCTGTTGCTTAATGTTTTATAATTGTTTTCAGATGTAACATGAATCCAAAGAGTGGAGCGCCGCGGACGCTGTGCCGCTGCGAGCGCGTGAGGTGTTTCTGTTAGGGATTACGTAACGTAGCTAAAAGTATTGTGATGATCTGTCCTAAAAAGGCCTAATTATTGTAGTGTGTTAGCGGTAAGCGGGGCCGCGCCGCGCGCCCCTCGCTTCTGCTCGTGTTTCGACGCTTTGTCACGTGAAACTAATATACACAATATGTTGATAAAAAAAACAAATGGAAAGCCAAATATTCTCTTATCAGTATTCGAACCGATTTACTGTCGTCTTTACATATCAGCGTGTGACTTGCATAGTGTACTACAACGAGCTAAAGGACGCCTAGGTATTTACAATGATAATTAGGTTATGTCTACGGTCGTGTAGCCGCTGGTGTCGTCCGTGGGCGCCGAGCGCGCGGCCCGTGGCGTGATGCGATAGTGAGGATGCGTCGATACATCGAATTAGGTTCTCGACTTGTGGCCGCGTGACACATGCGCTCTCTTGGTGATGTGTCGTAATAATAGTTAATGTTAAGGCGACAAATTATGTTCTCTTTTTGAAAGATTTGAAATGGGACAGTTTCTTGAATTTCGAACTCGAGAGTGAAGCGCGGGTAGGTCGGATTTCAGATGCCTTATAATTATAGTGTTTTTTTTTTATAACTAGTCGTACAGGGCTTCCATAGTTTTTAATGGGTGCAGTTACAGAGAAACGTGGCGTACGGTCATGTGAGGCACGAGTGCGCATTTTTTTATATATCGTTGTAAAATAAAAAAAATCCGATTAAATTAAAATCAAATAAAGATTTATTTTATACATCTTTTTTAATTTAAAAATTATGAAACACCGAAACAAATGCTAGTTACTTGTAATTTTAGAAAATAAATTATAATTCCAATTTATGATTATTTAGTCCACATATATTTTATCATTAGTGTTTATAAATTTAACATTTACTCTTTCATAAATACAATTTATCCAAATCTTAAAGTAATATCACTCTTCTTATATATTATGGTAAAATCTTAGTTACCAATACATGTATGTCATATGAAAGGACCATTACGATAACAATCGCGCCGTTGTTGCCACCGGCCATGCAATGAGCTACACTCGACTCGCACGATCGTACCCGCGGACGACCGGTTTGAATTCCTGTGACATATTCGACAGCGGCCGCGCACACGGACGTTCGGCCGTCGAGGAAGCGTCCCATTTCAGTTCCACTCGATGCGCGCGCGCCCGCCGGTGTCCGTCTCGGTGGAGCCTCGCGCTGCGCTGTGGCGTCGCGGCTCTCGCACAAATGGTGTGTTGTTAGTATACTTGGACGATCCGATGCTACTTGTGAACTGAACGCGTTAGTGTGTATGGTTAGATGAATTTCGCCTGCGTGTGTCTTGGGTAGCTTCAATGCGAGTCTTGAGCGGTGATGTTTATAAATACACTACGAATAATTTAACGCCGCGACATTGTAGCCGCGAAGTTCGTCATCCGATTACATTAGGGATTTGTTGACCCGGGGAATGTGTTCTTTTACTGTATTTATTAACGAGCGTTACGCGTTGATTTTGGAACGTAAGTTGCATTTTAAAATAAATGTACGCGTCGGCGTCCGGCCGGCGTCGGAGCGCTCTCGACTAACGCAATATTTTTATGCATGTCTTAAAGTATTAAAATTTTATGCGTTATTATTTTTGATAATCGAAAACTATATTTTTCCTATAAATTTGCTACCTGCAAGGAAGCGTTAATGTTTACGATAAACGTACTTTTGAGATCTAATACTATTTATATAAGCGTCACGGTTTGTGTCATTCTAATCTGTAGTTAGTAACGGTAAGTTTTAGATTCGGTGTCGGCTTTGAGACGTAGCTGTCGTACGAGATGTGCGTGCGTGACGATGTTCAATTTATCCGATGGTCTCAAAGTTAACTGTAAGTTAATTAAGTAATATGTAACGCTAGTGAAAATAACGACTCGTGGTAATCAGCATTTAATTCGTTTGCCTTAAGACAATCGACGTCTTGAATGTAATAGCAATAATTTTTTCAATCGTCGGTAGCATCGATGCACAGTTTGTGATAAGACTCATTGAAGAGTGCCGCTTACTACTCAGTTGACGTCCTTTATATGTAGACAATTATATTAGGCGAATGTTAGAGTTAAGCAGCGAGGACCCCCGCCCGCCGCCGCGCCGCCGCGCCGGCCCGCGGGCGCCGGCTCTCGGCGGGCGCCGTCGTCGTTTGGCGCGCCCGGTGAATTATACATATTTTTACATCGGTATTTATCACAAAATGTATACAGGAAGCCGTCATTATGTGTTTTATGAGAACTCGATACGTCCAAGATACGATTATGATTGATGCAGTCGATAATTTTTAGAGCATTGAAGAAAGATGCGTACGATGTTGGCGCCCGCCGAGACAGTATGTTAGTCATGTAATTGCAACGATCTGTTAATGTGTATTCTAATAATGGAACACTGCGTTCCACGCAATAAATATTTAGACCAATATTTAGAATGTTTACAGTGCTTTACTGAAATTCGTGCTATTTGTAATGGTGTAATTATGATTATGTTCGATCGCTAGTTGGGTCGTTAGGTGTGTTACCAATTATTTTATTTTTGTTGTCCGGTATTAATTATTATTAATACGATATTTATTTATTTAATGGTACTGTGGAAATTAATTGAATCTTTTGGGTGTTGTTGTTAACTGAAGTATATCGAAGACTGCCTAAATTAATTACTCGGTAAATATGATTTGTGAACTAGTGACAGTATTTATTGTCGGGTTGTCGGAGGCGCGCACTTGTGTACACACTAAGTTTTTATTATATTCGTGTATTTGCCTATGTAATTTTATAGAGGAAATGTGTAATTTTTCGGTATGTCAATATTGATGACATATTTTTTGTTTTGTATTAGCATGGTAATTTTTTTGTAGGAACTAACATTGTTTAATGTATTAGTGGTTTCAGTATTATGTTGAATATAATGAAATGCCATACTGCAATGAAATGGATTTTATTGTTCTTTATTTTTTTCTGAATCGTGAACGTTGTTTTGCGTTTCGTCGTGTAAGCATATTATTATACATCTTGAGTATTTTTTTATAGATTTATTGTACATTGCGTTTTATTAGTTGTTCATAATGTACCCTGTATCTGAGTCGCATGCATGTACAGTTTAGTTATTTGTGTGTCGAAGTTTTTTTTGTAATTATTTTGTAATATAAATATAGCACGTTATTTACAATATCGACGTGATGTTTTATTTATTCCAAAGTTCTTGTGTTCGACCGGCCCGGCGGTGTGGTTGTCGTCGTACCCGACTGTTGCGCCAGGTGGCCTGGGTTCGATTCCAATCTAGAATAAATATTGGTGTGATAAGCCAAATATTTATTGTACGAGTGAAAAAAAATCTATCTATCTATAATATGCTTAACAAATTTATGCTTAAAAAAACTAAATATAAAATATGCTACTTTGCTACTTAACACTACCACGTTAGTATTGTAGTTCCGAGAGCGACTGCCAACAGAGAGGTCATGGGTTCAAATCCCGGGTCGGTCACTATTGGATTTTTCCAACTACAATATCTCTGTAAATTTTAGTACTGGGTCTAGATTTTTCACCGGTGTAACAGGTTGACCCCAATGGCAGACCGGGGCGTAAACGTGACCGGTGAAACGTGGGTTTGCACTACACTCCCCTGCTTATCTCTTCGGCTTTTACGAGCGTGATGTTACTTATGTGAGATTTTATTTTCATTGGTCGATATATCAGTCGATATACAGGGAATTTTCGAGTACAATATGAATATTAGGACGATATGAATGATATGGACTCTGTTGAAACATAGGCTTCTTCTCAGAATAAGAGTGTTAAGGCCATGGTGTGCCCCGCTACCAGCTAGCCCAGTGTGTGTTGGCAGACTGTGCACGCCGAAGATAATATTTTTTTGGGAATTCTGTATTCGTTCAAGTATATAGCGATTGATATGTAACCTTAAAATTCAGATTTCGTAAAGAGCTGCATGTTAGGTTTTGCACCCGGGCTCTTAGAGTAGTCAAGAGTATACATATATGGATTTGATAAATATTGAATGAATGTTGCATTTGCAACGACTATTGAGAAATAACTATGTTCTATACACTTAATTCCGCAAAGGTTATTTACCGAAGGGGTAGGCAACATTCCTATATCTCTTTAATATAAAAGATAGCCTAGTTGGTCGAGCTAGTTGCAAGTGCGACTGCCGATCGGGAGGTCTGGGCTTCTCTTCGGTTCGGATAAAAAAGAATTTTTCTAATTTAAATTGTCTATTAGTGGCTCGGAGTTTGTGTAGCTGCCCGGTGAATGGCAATAGACTCACCACATATTTCATAGTGGGACGTAAACGTAACCCGTGAAACCTGGGAGTGTTCTACACTCCTCTGCCTACCTTTTTGGGGATAACTGCCGTGATGTTACGTTATTACGTAAATAATATGTTCACCTTATGTTCTCTAATTATTTACTATATTAATTTAGAAACGAGAGCAGAAACGTCGTTTTGCGTTAAGACAGAAGTCTCGGGTTCGATTCCCGGGTGGAACACTACAAAATTTTCTAATTTAGATTTTCTAGTAGTGGTTCGGAGTCTGTATATGAGCCCGATGCATCGGAATACGCTCACCACCTATTCCATAGTGGGCCGTAAACGTAACTGGTTAAACGTTGAAGTGTTCTGCATTTCTCTATCTATCTTTTTGGGCATTACAGGCGTGAAGTTACGTTTTTTATATAAATGTTTATAACATGCACACCTTTTAGGCTTATGCTAAAAGCGTAGCCATAATAAAAACATCGTTTACCGTTAAATCCGTAAAATATTTCTTTCAAAACTGTCTACTTACCTAGATCCCAGGAGTTGATGTTTTGTTAAAATTTGATACTTCGAAGGTACAGGTCTACGGGCTGTTTGTAGGCAAAATAAATTGCGGTCGCTGGCTTAAAACTACTTCACACTGCGGACACCTTCATTGCCTGGAATAAATCGCGGATGTCAACCGCGTTTGTGGCACCGGGCAAGTTCGCGTTAAGTGCCCAACTGTAAGTTCGATATCTTACTCTCTGCGAACGTGCTAAGTAAATTGCTACCGTAATGTTCCGCGTCACGAGCATCAGCGAGGGTGGGTAATGCATAGTCCCAACCGTTCAAGGAGTTACACGTCACTGCTGCGTCTAATATCGACATCGGAATGTTAATCTGTGATTTTGTTATCGCCACGTTTACGAGTATATCTATATGTATGGCGTAAATTACGTTCGCTTCACTATTGATATCGTGTCATTAAACTGTTGCATACCATCGATGGCTTCGTACTTGAATATAAAAATTTTCAAATATAACAGACAGAAAGCATTAAGTATCGTTACAGATGATGGTTATAAGATTGTAATCTTTGTGATAAATTACAATAAACAACAATTTAATTTTATTTACATGTTTTCTGGTTACGCTTGTTTTGTTTATAAGCTATATTTAAATTTTTTATAAACGGATATATAAGCGCAATATAAAATATAATGGAGAAACAAAGACGTTTTGTCAATATGTTGTATACGGTAGGAACAGAGAGTATTACTTAATTGAAATGCGAAAATGATACTATTAGTGAATGCAATCCTGCACTGAAAAGTTGATGTTGCGAATATAGGGGATATTGAGACCATCGGTCCCGCGGAACGGCAAGATTTGCCGGAAACAGTAGAATTTCCTTAGAACGTATAGTATAATTAAATTTTGATCTGACAAAATGACAAGCAATCTAAATTATGTTACGTGAATTGAAGTTTGAAAATGTGAATTAAAATGTGAAAAAAAAATATGCTTGCTTCTAAAATTGTTTTGAAACATAATGTTATATTAATAATATACTCGCGAAACGACGCAAATAGGGGATCTACTTGTTGCTCCGTTGAGTAAACTGAACATAGCGCCTCTAATCCTTACATAGGTAGGCACAGTAATGTAGTACAGACCGACGTTTTACCAGTTACGTTTACGTCCCATTGTACAATAGGTGTTGAGCCTAGTACAATACACCGGGACCAAATCCACCCTCCAAGCCACTATAAAATGTAAATTAGAAAAATCCAATCGTGCCCGAACCGGGATTTGAACCCAGCACATCTCGCACAAGATTCGATCAAACGACCAACGAGTCAATCCGTTGAGTTATTATCTTGTATTTTTTTCTTATCCGTACACACATGGCGCGCAGACAACACACGAGGAATACTAAACGTGCTCTTGTCGGGTGTCACAACAGCGCATTATCGTTTATGTTAACAATTCGAGGTCTTCTGATGTGAGCGCGGCGGGGTTCTTCGCTCGTTCGCTAGATACATATCTCGAGTGGCGGAGTGTAAATAACTACTTAATTTCCATAGTACAGTTTTAGATTACGCATTTATCTAATTAGGTGAGCCGATTGCCCGATCCCATTGTTCGACGTCCTTAGCTCGAAGGAATTTTAAAAAGCCTCGCAAGGAGGATGCGCTGCGCAGTGCGGTGCTGTTGGCGGATGGTATACCTAGTTTTTCCTGTTAAGTATACCACTGCGTTAGTAACAACATGTTTCTTAACATTATAGTTGCAATGACGATTTCTGTCGTTTGTAACGCCGCACCTTTGTTGGAGGAAACGAATCGTTATAGCGGTGAAGGTGAATATAGTAGTTATTTAATACCATAAAATTTTTGAAGTGAATTTAGTCCGTCCATTTAGTTCATATTTGACGTCCTGAAGTATTTTTATTGTTTAAGTTGTCTCATTGAAATAAATGTGTCTCGTTTTTTGCGCGCATTTCGTGAATTTGTGCAAATTCGTTTCCTGATTGCTCCAAGTGGATTTATGGATTTTTTTTTCAACTCCTTTATCGTTCGACTATTAGACACGGTGCTCTCCTAAGAATGACAGGGTTCAGGTCATTATCAGATGCTTTTATTCAACGCGCCATTTCACATAAACCACCTTCTTATTCGACATTATATTACGTTTCCAGAGTGACGATATTTTGTAAACTCGAAAGTAAATGGAAAAAATTTGATGTAGGGCAGATAAGGGACTTGTTCAGTTTATATTTCTTGTATTTTCTAGTAGGCAATTTGTTTATCACTTCAGTAATAGCCTAGTGGTTTGAACTTCGACCTCTTTCTCGCACCTCTTTACAAAACGTGCGGTTTAAGTTTAAATATCACGTACTATTACGGTTAAGGACAACATTGTGAAGGCACCTGCATATATTAGAGTTCTGAAAAAAATTGTTCCCTAATATGTGTGAAGTATGCCGACCGAAATTTGTTTATATTTGTTTGTTGTAGACAGGTTTATAGTGGCTACAATCCAAGAATACAATTTCTGGCTACAATCTCGACAAGACATTAATACGCTTTTTGTGACCACCTGGTCTCACAGCGTGGGGTCCAAGGATGTATTCTTACTCCGCCCTGCCACCAATAATATAGTTTCTATAATAATTGATTCTGTTCGGTAACTGCTGTCAGAAAGTTAACATTTTCCCTATCGAAAGATCTGCTTAGCTTTTCATATCCATACACGTCATAAATCATTTGTATTGTTTTCATGTTTTATTGTTGTTTCATGTCTAGAGGGGTTTTAATATGGGTAAACCTAGCGATTCAATATTTCAGATTTTTTCCATTATTACGTAATTCAAATGATCTCCATTCGAAGTGGATCCGAAGGTTAATCAGCTGGTCGAGTCACATTGTACTTAATTGTTTAATAACGATGTGTAACACATATATTTAACTATTATTACTTTTAAAATAAAAACCGATGAGTGCAGGTACAATGATAAATTTTATACTCGCCATTTTCAAGCTTTTGCTTTGTTAATTTATATCGTACTGTCTTAAACCGTCTTAAGGTGATCGTTGGTAAACAATATAACTATTGGAACCTTATTTTATACACTCACGTACTCCACGTGAAAGTGACAGAGCTATGGCCGTGACAAGCGCACGTCGCCCGCCGGCCAGTGGTCCTTGAATCGAAAGTAGCTGGACACGAACGTATTGTAAAAATATAAACCTTTGACGTACCGTGACACCCGTAGCATTGTTGAATATGCACGTGATAATTGTTTACGCGTACACGTGTAATAATATTAAAATAACACTGTGTTAATGTACAATATCTATCCTCTTTTATTTCTTCGTTTTTTTTTATTGTTTACCCTGTACAATCTAGAAACAAGGTAGATTATACAAAATGTCTAGTGGCATCATCTACCAGTCAACCATTGGTGTTTGTGATGAATTGACGGTAGGCGGTAACGACAGGAAAAATTTTTAAACCTATTAAGATATTATAAAGCAAATTGATACATAAATATATACAGTATAAAAAAATTAATAAGTATAAAAATACATATAGTCTCCTATTATTATTAATATTCCCTTTTCCTCAAGTTGATTTTATATCGATTTGCTTAATCATGGACATGGGCGTTCCCAGCAAGTCTTAATAAAATATTCACTACATTATTGTACATTTGTTTTTTTTTACAATCGGTGTATATCTAAACTTGTAGCGAAATACTCTTGTTGTAATTGTTCTAGAAGGTTCAAGCAGAAACGCTGAACAAGGGCAGTACTTTGAAGGGGACATGGTGCTGACGTCAGAGCAGATGCACGAAGTCCGAAGTGCGGTGGTAGCGCGGAATGGGTTACGCAACGGCGCCAGGCGCTGGCCCGACCGGACCGTGGTCTATCGTATTGAAGAAGAAGACTTTGGTATGTGTTTTGCGAAAGATAACAAATGTCAGGGATATATATGCCTGCCCGTTGGTCGTGGTGGTTGCAAACGTGACTGCCGAACCTAGAAGTCCTGGGTTCCCACCCTGGATTGGGGCTCCTTGGATTTTTCTAACTTAAGTTTTCTAGTACTGGCTCCGAATCTGGACGTGTGCCTGGTGTACGGCAATAGATTTACCACTAAGTCCATAGTAGGACATAGTTGTAAATAGTGACTACATTTTTCTACCTAATTCTTCGAGGTTTATAGGCTCGATCCCTTCAACATTTTTTTTAATTCAAACGAACATTCGGATGTCACTAAAAACTGACGAAATACAGACGTGACTGAAACAAAAGTCAAATGTTCAGGCATGTTTTTTCGATTCCAAAGAATTTTGCTCTTAATGCGGGTACACAAAAAAAAAATAGTCAGCTGATTTCTGTAGTTAATGTAACCTTTTATGTAATTCAATTTGAGTCTTTCAGGTCAATTATGATCTTTAAGGTCAAAGGCTCATCACGTGGATGCATGATTTTTCATTGTTTCTAGTTTTGTTGAACTGATCAAACATGAAAAAGGACTATTGCTGGGATACAATATTTTTTACGATATATTAATGTTACACAAAAGTCATTAAGCCTGGTCGGAGGATTCGATATATATAAAAAACTTCTACAATCATCTTCATCTCCTGTACGTCAGTCCATTCTAGGGCTGTCTTTAAGTGTGCTAAAGACCTTCCATTCCACAAATACAATGAGACTTGAAAAGAAGTGCAGCTATTACACTCGTTACACTCATATTATTGTAATTAACGATGTCATTAACGATGTCATTAACGATTTTTAGACGAAAAACAACTCAAGATGATCAGTGAAGTGATGGCAGATTTAGCAAATAAATCGTGTATCAAGTTTCGAGAACAGAAAAACGAAGAGGAACACGCGGTTGTAATACAGGTTAGTTATTTTCTTGTCATTTTTTACGTTGTGTATGCAAAAAGAAATGTATGTGACACGAAAAAGCGGTTTTTGTAAGATATATAAAATCTCGACGGAACTGTAAGTATGTTAAACTGTCAATTGTACGTTGTAACGGGTTTGGCAAGTTACTTATTGTATATGGGTTCCTAATGGTCAATAAACAATTATTCGAGACTTTCACGATGAATGTTAATAGAATATTCTTAACTTTGAGTCATTAACTGTTATTATGTATCAGGCCACGTAAAAATAAAAAAGAGTTACTAATAACTGGTGAAAAGTAGAAGTACTATATACATCTATGTTTACTAAATAGCCCAACAAAATCCGAACCAGTAGGGATATCATAATGAACTCCCGCTGGTCGCGGCGAGGTCGCGATAAAGTTATAAGTATAATGACACATGGGTTCGAAATGGCCGGGCCATCCCGAAAATACATGTCAGTTAAATATTTTCATTTATATTCAACCAACCGTTATCCGTCCGCCTCGCTGAGCATAATTAAAGGATTATTCATTTACTTTTTATATAGATACTACATTTATAATTTCATAGCTATTTCATATTTAAAACGGAGTTTAATCTATATATAAATTTTCGCTCTCGCCTTGAGTACTTTATAATATCAATAGACTTTACCGATGTTCATTAATTGTGCATCTTACGGGTCTTTGCAATGCTTTTTAAGGCGTATGGCCTCTGCCAACCCGCACTTGACCATCATTGCAGAATGTGACCTTAAACTATCCCGTTCTACGTAACTTTACGCCTGTAATCCCCGAAGAGGTAGGCAGAGGAGTGCAGAACATTTCACGTTTCACCGGTTTCTATCCCATTCTGATAAAACGTATGTGGCGAACAATCAAACAATAAAAGGATTAATGACATAAGTTTCGTTTAAGTACGATAACAACAGAATAAAATAAAAACAAATAATACGCGCGATTTTGCAAGAATAACAAAATTTCTACTTGTTGTATACGGAAACGAGTTTTTTGCGAGTAGGACAGTGTCCTGTGAGAAGATTGGAAAACGACGAAAGTGAACTGACCACTTTCTGAATGTTCAATGATTATGTAATTTCGACCGGAATCATTTGAAACGAGACAAGAAAAAAAATATAATTTAACACATTTAATTTTGTTCTTTTGTTAGACATTGTGCCATTTGCGTTCATGTAAAATGTAGAATTAATAATGTAAGTCGTAACAATCATAGAGAAAGTCTCGAGAAACCTACAAAATATATAATTTAGTTTCGTAATACCTACGTTTATAGTAACTGTTACGTACATAATCGTAACATAACATTTCAATTTAGTGTCCATTAAAATGTTATATTGTGGTAAGCCAATCATTTCATGTTTTGCACTTTCAAATTAATTTTTTTTTATTCTAAATTTATTTAATGACTATCAGAGTTAAAATATCATTGAGGGTTATTATAAGCATTTACAATAAAAATGAAAGAGTACGTTCTGAAATCAAAATATTTTTCATTATCCTAGGGATCCGCCAACGGATGTTACTCCAGCGTAGGGTTTAACAGTGAACCAGAAGATGGCGAAGTCCACCAAGTTTTGAACTTGGCTAAAGGTTGCTTCAAGCATGGCACGGTGGCGCACGAAATGCTGCACACATTGGGCTTTTACCACATGCAAAGCACTTACGACAGAGATGATTTTGTTGAAATCATTTGGAAGAATATTATAGAAGGTATGAAATACATTTAAACTTCAATCATGTGTGACCCCACCTTAATCAATGTTTAGTAATGTTCTATTTTAAATTTAATGTCTTTAGTCGTATGTATTTTTAGAAACTTGCCATACGAATATTAACTCACATGTATAAATATACGAAATATTATTTAAACTGTCATATTTATGTTACACAATTATTTTTTTTTAAATTACAAGTCAGCCACAGGTCGTGAAGAAGATCGTACAATACTAAACCTAACAGTGTCACTAAGAGATTTTGTGTTACCGATGTTCGGCGCGCACAGATTATCTCTTTGTATTCAAAACTGCCATTTCAGACATGAAATACAACTTCGACAAATACACGAACGACACCGTGACTGACTTCGGCGTGGCGTACGATTACGGCAGCGTCATGCACTACCCGGAGACAGCGTTCTCCAAGAACGGGAACAGAACTATCGTACCGC